>JASAMW010000569.1:0-62489 GCA_030247985.1 Epsilonema sp. ZAB3_2
GGATGAAAGTCAAGTAGGAATTACTGTTCTGTAGGTACCGTAACCCGCCAAATTGGCGTGGAAAAACAAAGATTATTCTTCTGCACGACAAGGTTTTCTTTTCAAATAATGTAGGCTAAGGGGAAGGTAGGCCTAATAATTAATTATAAATATAATTTTATCCAAAATAAAATATTTATCAAGTACAGTATTCCACATTTTTAAAATATTCGAGTTTGCACAGGGCCAAAGACGAGATGCCGGAGTTATTTCCGGATGGCAAGATTCAGATTCCGTCACCGGTTGAGGTTGCGCTGGAGAGAAGCGATTTGATTGGCGGAGGCAGTCGGCCGTTTAAGGAGCGCTGGAGATCGGCAGAAACCGGGGTTTTGGGCGAGAAAATGCGACTGGCTTTCAATTACGCCAGGGGATTCAGTACGTTACTATAGTTTCGCGTCGAGTTTTTCTGAGTTTTTTAGTGCGAATGGTTCCCGTTATGTACTGGAGATAAGAGATGCCTCTATGATGTTCTATTTTGTTGCAGAGCATGATCTGATGGGGGTGTTCGTCCGCCAGTGCAATGCCACGAGGGTTTTTTGACCACCACCAGAACCGGAACCACTTGTTCTGATTCAGGATGGGTAACGAAACACACTTAGACCAAATTATCTTAATGCTGACACGGCACTGTATATGTACGTACAGTATTTGGGTTTGATTTGGAGTAATGCGGCCGTGTTTACCCCATCGTTGCCGTTGATTATCCTGCTTTCAGATGTCCGACTCCAGCAGTACAAAGGACCATCATGACAGGACCTATCGCAGACACGGCTGATGGCTTTTTCGCACCATTCACAGTCTTCAAATTTGATGGGGGACCGTCGCTGAAAATAAACTGCCAAGTGGACTTGTGTGAAGGGGGCTGTAATCCGGTAAAAAAATTTTAAAAGCCATGCAATAAAAAGCAGATTGAAAATAGAATTTTGTTTTTTCAGACTACCTGTGCAGTAAAAGGAATTCCACAGCGTTCGTTTGGGCGGAAAAAGCGAGACTTGACTACTACTGCATCGACAAACGACGACAAGAACATTTTGACAAATGCTGAAGAGGAGAATGAACTATTTTTCACTGCCGCGTACGCAAATGAAACCGCCAACTCTGTTGACGATCTGGTGGACAGTTTTCAAGATGACTCAGCCTTCAGCAATTATTCTTCCTTGTCGCCTTCAGAAATGTTCCTTGATTCCTTTGGTACATCAACTACACCTACTGCAACGACATCCAAGCCAAGGACCAAAGCCACGACCGCAAAAATGCCTAAACGACAAACATTTTCCTCGCCAAATGTCGTCGACTCAGAGTCGGTAAAAATCGTGAAGAAAACGCGAACTCGAAGCCTAATTTTTACTGTGGTGGATCGTCTACCGGAATCGAGGAAAACGCCTGCAGGTGTCTTCACAATTTCACCCACAACGAAGGAAGAAGAAATTTTGGCCAGGTCCCACGATCAATCGATCAATAACAATTTGGTCAGTAATCAGCTGCTGACGAACAACCTACAGGCGTCGCTGAATAGCGTGCAGTTAAAGGAGGAGTTTTTCGTCACTCAAATGGCACAGCTGCGACAAGTGTGTCTTAAACGGAGTAGCTTCATCAGTTTGTTCATGTTTCTCGGGATTTTGTGCTTCTGCCAGGTTGCGTTTGTGGCTGGATACATAATTAAGCGCCACTTACTCGCGGACACTAGTTGCTAGCGACGGAAATGAAATGGCGTCAAGCAGAGATTGAGTTGGCTTTTGGCAGAAACTTTGCTATGGGAAGATAAGACTATGTAACTACCTACGTACGTACGTATACTGGTACACGTACAATGTGTACGTACAATACGAATTACGTACACGTAGTACAATGCTACAGTAGCACACTTAGGCCTCTAATTCACAATGTTCAGAATGTCTTGTCTACCAACGACTGTGTGTGGACATGTGTGTGTACCTTTGTTACTGTATCTTTTTGTATCTGTCATTATGGAAAGCGGAAAGATGGCGGCTAAGAGTGTGTGGGGTTGAGTCATCGTCCATGACTCCATGGTCCATGCATGCAGCACGTGGATTTGAAGATGCTTATGCAAATAAATAGGCGCAACAACGCCGTTATCTTTTGCACAGAAAGTTAAGCACAGAGCAAACAATACATAATAGAGATGTAACAGGGGCCCCGGCTCCGGCTCCGGTAAATCCCGGCATATTTTTGGATCCGGCTCCGGCTCCGGTATAATGAAGGTGGATCCGGTACCGGATCCACGGTCTATCTTTTTCACTTTTTTGCTGTCACTGACCTTGAAAAAATGAGCTTTTTCCATCAAAATTGACCAAACTTTTTGCGAAACTATTGAATGAGACTTTTGCAGTTCTCAGGCAACAGCATTTGAGTCAATTTGTCTCCTATTTTACTTTATATCGCATTTTTGCAGCATGATCAAGTAATCAATATGGTTGCGCATTTTTCCTACAGTAGTTTGCTACAGCATTTTTGGGGCGTGGATCCGGCTCCGGCTCCGGCTCCGGCTCCGGCCGGGAAGATTTTTCAGATCCGTCTCCGGCTCTGGCTCCGGCACTTTGAAAAAAGTCGCCCTGTTACATCTCTAATACATAAGCAATAATACGTAGTACATAGTATGTAATGTACATACGTTACGTACTAACACATACTACGAAGGTACTACTGCATGTGTTCTTTACATGCTACACAATACACATACACACCTTTCCTTATGCCAGAGCACATGCACAGCGCTTTGTACCCATCTGTAGGTGCGTACGCGTGTACTTTATTCCGAAGAGTTTTGCCTAAAGCATACCATCCAGATTGACATTATGCAGAATGCGGCGTGTTTACTATGTACCACTACTACCCATTATGTACAATGTACTCCCCGTCTTAACTGATAAAGGACACATATTTCGCATTGTCATCACAAAGACCTGCTAGTGGCTGGCTTTGCTGCTTTACCTGCTCGTGCTCATTCAGTACGGTATACCTACTTCTTTTTAGCATCTCGTACTCGTCTCTTTTGGTCAAGAGACACTTAAAGGGCAGATGCGGCAAAGATTTGCCCATAGTGAAGGCGAGGATCGATTTTTCAAATTTCCTTCGGTGAACTTATGCAGTTTTACATGCTGAATCGATCCCACCCCCATGTCTCGACGCGATTTTGCCTCCTCGCAGAGAAAACCCACTTGTACGGGGTGTTTCGCAATAAATTACGCGAAAACGTTGCAAAACCCCGTACAAGTGGGTTTTCTCTGCGAGGAGGCAAAATCGCGTCGAGACATGGGGGTGGAATCGATTCAGCATGTAAAACTGCATATGTTTACCGAAGGAAATTTGAAAAATCGATCCTCGCCTTCACTATGGGCAAATCTTTGCCGCATCCGCCCTTTAACGATTTTCGCCATCGCCCAGTGAAAACAACTTCTGGTATACCTGAAACCTGAAGTGGAATGCATCGCTCGATGTCTTGGACCCGCAGTTCCACGAGTACTACACCTGCCGTGGAAGGAGGGTATGAATGAATGCGCAAAAGAACAAAGGAACGGTACTGTACCTTTATATCTGCATGCGTACGTACAGTACATACACATACAATACATACCCTACATCGCATGTTGTGCAAATAAATAAAATACACCACTTCGATGACAGGAATGGCGGATGCTTTTTTAGAAATGACCAAAACGTGGGCATGCACAACGCTCATCGACAGCTGCTGGACAGGGTTGGTCCAGAATTCATTCGGGATTTAGATGTGAATTCGCTACTGCCTCTCATTCAGGCCAGCGGATTACTGACAGAAAGAGACATAGAAACAGTTAGGTAGGTAAAGGTGCAATGAATGACAGTGCACGTATATGTACGTACGTTCGGTACGTGGGCTACGATACTGACTTTGGTCGAACGAAATGTCGCATTTCAACGCGACGGTATGTAATTCTACTGAACCGTCTTTACTCTCTTCTCTATGCCTACTTTTGTAGTGTGCTCCTAGTAAAGCAAGACAAACGGAAGAAACTCCTAGACATCATCAAGGAAAGAGGGCCCAAGGCCTTTTCCATGTTTTATGAGGCCGTGAAAATGCTAGGGCCGGGGCAGAAACATCTGGCAGCTTTGCTGGAACCAGGAATCCAAGCCAACCACATTCGAATCGGCAAAAGGTACAGTAGCAGATTTTTAACCACCCTGCGGTTATACACGATAAGCTTTACAGGTATCATGAACATTAGCTGTGTTTTTGCGTCAAGTTCTCCATGTTTGTGCTTGCTGCAGCGACACTGGAGAGGAATTGGCAGTTGTAGAAGCATCTGGCTCTACTTCAATCGCCCCACTCTCCAGTTTGTCATTGGATCAGGGAATCACTTCCGCTAATGAAAGCGAGCCATCGAATGACAACCAGGCTGCAGTAGCGTCTCATCTGGCAGCTTCCAGTGGTGCAACAGTCAATGTAATCAATGTTCCAGGCACTCAAAACATGAGGGAAAGCAGCAGTCTGGGAAATATGACCAGTCTTCAAGGACAGAATCAGAAAATCGCAATGGTCCAGCAGGCAGGAACAGCGGGAACACCGTCATCAGCTTTCCAACAAGCTGGATCAGCTAAAGATGAAACTCCATCCGAAAACTGGAAAACTGGGCAGAAGAAACGCAGTAGTACACCTGATTTGCAAGAAGAAGAACCAATCCAAGCTGACTTCCGCATTAAACCCACTCGCACTCCCTCCACACTTCCAAGTGGAAGAAGGAATGACATATTTTTGTCTCGTTTTTGTCCAGTGACCACTGCCGCGTAGATTTTTCTATTGATTTCCAGTCAGGCGAAAGTCAACCGCGTGTACATGTGCGTGATTTTAGGCAGGCAGATTATGCTGGTATTGCGCGCTACCTCAGTATGATTGACTGGAACACGTTGTACAGTACGTGCAGTACTGTTCAGGAGTATAGCGACGTGTTTTCCGCTGTAATGCAGGAAGCTGTTCGTGTATTTGTACCACTTCGCTTATGTAAACGTAGCAGTTTCAGCCTTCCCAAACGATTGCGGGCAATGCGTGCACGTAAGATGGCATTACGTAGACGTAGGCATGCAACACCTGTAGCCAAAGAATTGTGGAGAGCTGCTGAGAGCGAATTCTCGACAGAAGTGCGAAAATTTGTCAAACATAAGGAGGCGCGATTCATTAGCGAGGGCAACCGTAAAAAATTTTTCAGTTTCGCTAAGTCTAAGCTAAAGTACAGTAATCCTGTTGGTGCCCTCAGGCGTGTAGATGGTACGTTAGCAACTGCCGATGCCGAAAAATGTTACTTGCTTAATGATGGTTTCTGTGGGGTTTTTACAGCTGACAATGGTATGAAGCCGAACTTTCCTAGGCGCGCCCCTATTGATGTGTGCATAGATAGCTTAGATTTAAGCCCTCATGTTATTTGTGCCGTGATTAGAAAGCTGCCCAATAAATGCTCGAAAAGCCCAGACGGATTTCCGGCCTTCTTTCTTCGGTCCATTGTGAAGTTTGCGTGTACTAATGCTGATGGTAGTGTAGGTGCTCATGATATTGACTGCTGCATTTGCCACCCCCTTAGTGTTCTGTTCAGACAAAGCTTTGAGGAAGGGTCGCTCCCGAATATTTGGTTGACTGCCGATGTAATCCCTCTGCACAAAAAAGGAGATGTGACAGACGTTTTGAACTATCGCCCTATTAGTTTAACCTGTGTATTGTGCAAGGTATTTGAAAGCATTGTAAAGTCAGAAATCACTACGTACTTGCTTCGTCAGGATCTTATTACTAAACACCAACACGGATTTTTAGCGCGCAAATCAGTAACCACGCAACTCTTAGAAAGTTTGGATTTTTGGACCGAGGCTATTGACAATAAGCAATGTGTGGATGCAATTTACTTAGACTTTAAGAAAGCTTTTGATAGTGTCAGTCATCCTAAGCTCATTCTAAAACTGAAATCTTATGGTATTGAGGGGCATTTACTGAATTGGATTCATGCTTTTTTGAGTAATCGATTAACGAGTAAGCGTAGGAAGTGCATCTTCTAACTACATGCCTGTGACCAGTGGTGTAATCCAAGGCAGTGTGCTAGGTCCATTACTTTTTCTGCTATATGTAAACGATATCATAGAGTACGTTTCGCCCACTGTGTGTGCTAAGCTATTCGCCGACGACGTTAAGTTATATGCTACTGTTTCGCAGGATGCCACTGTGCCTAGTCCGCTGGAGGAGTCGTTAGCCAGGATTTCTGATTGGATCGATATATGGCAGATGAGTATTGCTTCTAACAAGTGCGTTGTTCTTTGTATAGGCAGAAAAAACCCAAAGCGAGATTACTTCATAGACAATGCTAGGCTAAAATGCGAATCATCCACCCGTGATCTAGGTGTAATTATGTCTAAAAATCTATCATTCTCTGACCACTGTACTCATTTAAGCAACTTAGCCATGAATGCCGTTGGTAAACTTTTTCGGGTCTTCTCATCCACGGATTGTTTCTTGTTAGTACGGGCATACTGTATTTTTGTTAGGCCCATGCTCGAAACTTTTTCCCAAGTGTGGAACCCCCATGCGAAAAAAGATATACGTAGATTAGAGCGAGTCCAAATCCGCTTTGTACAACGTGTGTGCGCGAGATGCCGAATTATGAACTATAAGTATCCGTTTCCTTATGTATCAATTTCGTACCGTATGCAGTGTAGGTTCCTAGGACTGCACAGCCTAGAATATCGCCGTATGGTACACGACCTTAACTTTTGTTATAAGCTGCTACGGGGTACCACCTGTGTAAATACAAATAGTGATAGCTTTATCGTGGTAAACAAAAACAGGACTCGTGCTGGTGCTACACAAAAACTCGCGACCAAAACCGCTAACCTAGAAGTGAGAAAAAACTTCTACAGTAATCGAGTTGTGTCCTATTGGAATGATCTAGACGTATCTACTGCCCGCTCAAATTCGACAGCCACTTTTGCGGTGTCCCTCGAAAAGTATGAACATATTGAGCGCTTTCTTCGTGTTTATAAATTCTAAATCTTACCTGTTGCAGAATGTTTGTACAAAGGTGTACTAGTATTAGTTTGCTGGACAAAATATTATTCGTAAAACTTTCATATTCCACCATAGATTCGTACAGTGCGCTCTGTTTGACCACTCATAGTACATGTACTTACATACGTGTGTATACAGTGTGTGTGTGTGCGGTATTGTGGGGGTCTGCATTGCTTCCATCTGCTACGAGTTGGTGTGTTCTCTTTATCACGTATTTGTTGAATAAAGATATTGATTGATTGATATTTGCTGCCATCATCCAGCTGTACAACATATTCACTACAATTCAGTTGATACCAAACCTGTCATGCGCCAACCTGCCCATCGAAGAGGTGTACGTCAATCTGACCATGCGAACGAAACACAGACACCTCAAAGGGGAAATCAGCGAGGACTACGACGCTTGCCTAAAAGCAGCAAAAACTGGTCAACCAGTAATCATCCAAGGTGACGCCGGAGGTGGAAAGACCACACTGGTGAAAAAAATCTGCTGGGACTGGGCCAACAAACAGTTCGCACCTGTTGGTTTCTTTCGCTGGTTGTTCGAGAAGAAGAAACACTTGGCTGATTTCAAGCTAGTGCTCATAGGGAAGCTGCGTGACATGAAAGGCAAGAAGGTGCGCTCTTGTATTGACCTCTGTTGGCAGTGGATGTGTGAAAGGAGCAGTCTATTGCAAGAGCTGCAGATCAAAAGTGGCAATGACCTGCTGAGATTGCTAGATCTGCACAGAAGCGATATCCTGCTAATTTTGGATGGATTAGACGAAGCAACACCAGGTGACTGTAAGGAACTCAATCTCATTTTCACGCACGAGGGCGAACTGGTGATGAGCTGTCCTACAATAATCACAACACGACCACACACAGTTGGAGAAATCATGTGCAAATACGAGATTGCCTACATCCAGCCTCTCAGCTTGAAGCAGATGGAACAATTTGTGCACAAGCATTTCCCCAAATTGGACAGCTTTTCCGAGCAAGAACAGAAAAGCTTTCTGGAAAAGTTGAGAAGTGACAAAGACTTGCAAGAGGGGTTGGGGCCTCCACTGCTTCTACTGATGGCAATGACCATTGGATATGCCAACGTTTCCAGCAGCAAATATCGTCTATACAAAGAAATGTCCGTCAAGCTATTGAAAACATACAATGACGCACACCCAGGCAGCAAAGCTTTCAATCCTGACGATTGGATGGATAATCCAGACATTCTTGCCCTTGGTTCCATGGCATGGAACGGCCTGATTGAAAGCGAAGAAGGCACCGTGGTATTTGACCAGCGAACAGTGGAACAGTACAACTTTGACCATCGACTGATGGAAGCCGTGGGTTTTCTTGTGGCTGACGAACAGACCACAAGAACCATGTCAGCTACTCAGACGGTGAAAACATACGCATTCTCGCATAAAACAATGCAGGAATTCTTCGCTGCTATTGCGCTTGGAAATGAGGATCAAATACTTTGCTGTGATGAAAGAGAAAATATATTTCCACAAGAAGGACATCACACAAGATGTGGACAGATAAGACGTTTTCTGGACATATTCAGTTACGAAAACAAAGAAAGCTGGTTGGCTACTAGTCTGGATCAGACCTTCCTATTTCTGTTTGGTTTCATCGTCACAGAGTATCCAAACCATCTGCGCACCTTTTTCGAGCAGTGCAAAAACTGTTTCGTACCATGGATCAACGGATATTGGTCTCCAGCAACTGCTGTGACCCGACGTTTGAAGCTGGAATGCTCAACTGAATCCCAGTACAATGACTGCCTTGGCGTATTGCGTTCTATTGCGCCACGTACCATGGAACACTTCACCACGGGCACTTTAACCTTCTCACTGTCTGATATACAGCTGATGGATTCATCATCATTCAGCGCTATTTGCGATGGTTGTTCCCTGTGGAAGGATTTTATTGGTCTCCGCAGTATCGTAGTAGACGTGGACGCCTTCCCGTACATCCCATCTTCATACAGCAGAATAGCGGAGGCGGTGGAGAGGCACAGAATCGTAAAGTGGTGGCTGAATGGAAGCCCAGTCAAGGTGGCGCAGTTTCTGCCATCCATCGTCTCGTACAACGTGAAATGGCTGCGGATTGAGCTTCATCATCAGCCTGATGGTGCGGATGTTGCAGAGTCTCCAGTAGTCCAGTTGCCAATGATGGAAAGCGTAAAGAGATTGAAGGTTGATTATTCTCAGCTTCCATATGCAGACTCGGCCTTTTCTCTTCTTTCCGCGGTACTGAAGGCTACTCCCAATTTGAAACAGCTGATTCTGATGGGAAACAATACAGAACTCGATCCTGACATGCTGCAATTGGCCTCGAAACACATTCAGGAGCTCCAGCTGTATTCAATGTGCATTGGTGCTGGAACTCTCTCCGTCCACTTCTCATCATCATCATCAAGAGATCAGTACAGAGAGATGGAGGAGCTTCTGTTGATCAATTGCCAGTTGACAGCACCTGTCGCAGCGGAAATTCTCCAATCATTGCGGCCAATCTGCCCCAATCTGTCAACGGTTGATTTCGACCAAAACAGACTTCTCGGGAAGAGTGAATCGGGCTTCAAAGCTCTCTGCCGTGAAATCGCCCAGTTCCCCAGCGTGAATCACGTGTGGCTGAGATCGTGCGGTTTGTCTGATGCCTCGCTGCCTGCAGTTGAGTCGCTGCTGACTGAATGCGAACAGTTGAAGTATCTTTGGATCGAATGGAATCGCATTGACTATGACGGGCCAGCGTACCAAAATCTGAAACAGATCGCTAAGAGAAAAAGCGTACTCATATAGTTCGATTGATAAATTTGACAAGTTTCGAACAAGAAGCACGTAACATACTGTATGTATGTACGTATGTGCCGCTCTTGCGCGCTTTGTCTGAACGACACCACAACAACAGCCTTGGTTATGATTCTTTTCTTTTACTGATAAAACGTTGGGGAGCAAATTTATCTTAGTTTTTGACACGGCAAAATAAAATGCATACGTAAATCACGTACTAACGGTAAAAATGCACTCACAAGCGAGTAGACACGAAAGATTTCTCTGGACTCGGGCTACAACTAAGGGACGGTGCGTCTTTTTGCATCGGTGTTCCTTCATCGATTTCTATACGAACGCCAGTCATTCCAACAACTCCACTGACATCCCCACTTTGGAGTCGTAGTGTTGTTCTCTGTCGCACTCTGTAGCCACGGTAGACAGCCTGAATCTTGGTGGCAGCCACAGAAATCAGACGAGCATAGCTTAAACCTCCTTCGCTCTCCAGTAATTCCACCATCTCAGCACTCGGAGCTGAAAAGAAACAAAAAAGCAGGCATACCACTTGACCATGCATGCGTAACTCACTGTACTAGGCCTGGAATTTCAATTAAAAATCAGTCATCTAGGTTCAGTCATCTAGGAGCGGCAGAGCAAAGAGAAGAAAGGCACTGGTATAAACTTGCTCCAAAAATACCACGGGGCTACCCCGCGACCACCCAAAGTATTAGCGCAAGTGGCGAATAGCGGCGCTGAGTGCTCTCGCACTGTTTATTCGATCGCCCTAGCAGTACTGATCTTCTCTCCGTCGCACTTTTTCCTTTGTTTTTTTGTGCAAAATCAGTACATGGTCTTGCTACGTACAATGCTCGTAACTGAGTCAATAACATTCATAAAAACCGCTAGAGCGATTAGATGACAGCGCGTCAGCACTGAACCATGGCAAAGGCTAAGGCTAATAGCCCGAGCTCAGAAAAATGATAACAAAAGGCATGTCAGCTTCAAGAGCACATCTCTCAAGGCTCATTCACATTGGAGAAAAGCGCGGCCGTGGCTGTCCATGCCTTTGCATCCAATGAGCATACGCCCGACGTACGCTCAAGCGCATGTCTACGATGTGAATGAGCCATCAATCTTTCTCTCCCTCTTCTTACCCAAATCCAAAGGGGTGACGGGCTGTCCTTCCTGCGATTCCAACTCCTTGGCTGCTGCTTCCCTACGCTCCCCCTTTAACTCCTCCTCCTGCTGCTGTAGAGGAAGAAGTGCGATGGCGTTAACGAAGCAGTCCCACTGCAAGAGGAAACGAGCGGCCTCCAGTCGATTCTCAGCTGCCGCGTAGTGCAAGGGAGTACAGGCGCAGTTGTCAGCACGGCTGGGGTCAGCGCCCGCCTAAGGAAAGGAAGAAAAGAAAGGAAACATGATTTGCATCTCAACTGATTGTCGTGTAAAGTTAGGGAAAGCTGGGGACAATTATGAGCGGCTATTTGTAATCTGTCTTGCGAGATTTGTCTCTGGCTGTACCTTTGCCCCATGCCGTACAGTGCAATTTACACGAGCATACTCTTGTAGAATTGTAATAGCCATAGGCCTACAAAAGGAGGAGGTGTAAAGAATTTGTGCTCGCATATTAATTGCCCCAGCTACTCTACACGGAGGAATGACATCATCATGATCATGCCACGTAAGCGGATACTCGGGTAAGTTGAGATCATTCAACCGTCTTATCATTCACATCAACCCCACAAAACCTCTATTAGATGTGGCAGTTTCCATCCTATAAAAACATAGCCTGGTCAGAATTTTCCCACCTTACCCCAGTTCGAAACTGGAGCATACAAAATACGTATACGTCCAGTGTAATCTGTGTACTGCAGTACCTGAAGGAGGAGGGAGACAGAGGAGACGCTGCCAGCGAAAGCGGCGCAGTGAATCGGCGTCCTTCCTCCAGCGTCTGTCGCTTCCGCGTCCTGTTTCAGAGTGCGCACAAACTGACTACACAACTGCGTCTGACCTAAAAAACACACACAGACACAAATGCACTGCACAATATTTCGCATAACATTAGCCAGTAATTCCCGTAAGCCGTAAATATCCGTAATTCCGATGAAGACACACCGGAGGGCCCGAATTATCCCGCATTACCCTGTATATTGATACCCTTCCGCACTTACCCCAGAACACAGTTCACTTGCAATGCAATCACCCAATCAGCAAAAAACTATCCAAAATTTAACCTCCTAAACCCCTGCTGGCTACTCAATCAACCAACTCCCCTACACCACTTTGTCCCACTTTGTTTGTGCAGGAGTTTGTGTCATCGAGGCCATTCCTTTTCACAGCACCCTCAATCCTTCCGCAGCCTTATAGACAGCCGAAACACAAAGCCACATCACCCAGGCAGCGCGCCCAGAAAACAACGAAAAAAACAAACCAACAAAAAGAGAGGGAAAAAAAAAGGGAACCATCAATACAACAACAACGCAACTCATGGATAGTACCTCCGAAGCAGGCCCAATGCAGAGGAGTGCGCGCCAGATGATCCCTGTGTCCTGGAGCTGCCCCTCTGGCTGTCAGCAACTTCACCATCTTCCCCTGTCCCATTTCCACTGCATAGAGCAATGCTGTCCTTCCTTCCCAGTCCTCTGCATCCACTTCCCATCCCCGATCCAGTAGCAACTCAGCTACAGCAGCTTCACCTGTTTCTGCAGCCAGATGCAGAGCTGTGGCACCTGTGCAAAGAACAGCAGAGAGGAATCTCTGAGCATGGGCATGCACCACGTGTGTGAGGGTACTAAGGGGTAAAGTCGGACAAAAAGGAAAATTTAGAACATCCAAGAGCTTTGCATTACTAAACTGATTGATTTGCCATCAAGACAAAGCACATAGGTTTCATGCCGCGTTCACCATACGTCCCTACATGTGTATGTCCGGAGTATCTAGCTAGGAGTACATGGTCGTTTCTGATGCCAGCTATTCCTTGATACGTCAGACGCGGACGTACGGACGTATGGTGAACGAGTCATACATGGCCACTGGATTCCATGCATACTGTAAACTGGACCAGTTGTCTTTGATTTGCACAGTGATGGTAGAAGAAAATGTATTCGAAATTTCTCCATCCGAAATTACCCCCACATTACCCTACACAAGAAGAACGTGGGAAAAAGACGAAGTCGTTCCCTTTTACCTCTCACTGTGTCCCTGGCTTCTCTGTTGACAGATGCAGTTGTAAGGAAGAGAGCCACTGCATCCCAGGCCCCAGCTGAAGCCGCCCACATCAACGGAGAACGACCCTTCGCATCCACAATCACGTCATCTCCATTACTTCGCTGCTGCTCACCTGAAAATAAGTAAAAAGTACCAACGCATACCTTTCATGCTGACTGTTTTTGCTGATGCATGTGATGAATCTATAGGCATACCGCTATGCACCAGTTGCGCTAAGAATTATGGATTGCCACGTCAGCGCATTTTTTCCTACACACTTACCGGTCAAAGAAATGCATTCGAAAAAAGTGCAATGTTACAGAGGGGTCAGCTCGCGACCACCTATAATTATTTCTTAGCGCAACTGGTCAATATACGTGTACACTCCATGCAGTTGCACATGATCAGTCATGGCTTGTTGTTCGGAATTGTTTCCTTCTGCACCATGGTAAATGGTGGTGTTTCTTCTGCAGTTCTGAATGATACACTTTTAGTAGTCATGTGAAGTATTTTCACCCACCATGCGCAATGATTCACTTTCAAACCAAATTTCCACTCAGAAAAAAGTTACCTAGCCTCATCATTCTGCTCATTGCCAGCCTATCCATGCTTGCTTAATCTTCACATTTTTCCCAATCCATCATCAAATTCTCTACCAACTTCAGTCATTCCACCAGCAGTTCAATTTGTTGCACTACCATCATTCTACCTCTACGCCAGGCGATGTCCCCCCAAAAGACCCTCACACGGAAAGGGCAAATTTCATATTTTTGAGATTTGAGGGGCCAATCTTATGTAAAATTCCATCCTCTTTCAATCTAACCCCACATTCTGGAGCCGATTTTGCCTCTGTGAAGCGGCGCCCCAGTTAGGAAGGTGATTTCGCAACACTTTGGCCTATTTCGAGCTTTCTAACTGGGGCGCCGCCTCACAGAGGCAAAGATCGGCTCACATAACAGAAGGGTAGATAGAAATGCGATTTTACATAGGTAGGTGCTTTTAAATGTTAGAAATTCGAAATTTGCCTCCCCATACAAGCTTTCCCGCCAGATCCCCCCTTTAACAATTGTTACGACCACTACTATGCTTTACTTAGCAACCATTGCAATCCTTCCTATACCACTAGCCACAGCCCTCAGCTGTCATCAAGGTATAGGAGTTAATGGTGAAGTCTTTCCAAGCCAGATATGCAGCCCTAATGCCATTGGATGCAGAAAAGATGGAGGAGAATCCCAAGGGGGCAGTGTATATTTCTATGAATGCACATCTTTCGCGTGCAACACCTTTTTAAGGTCTCACGCTATAGTTTCAGAGCCAAATTTGAGGCTTCGTCGTAGCCGTTGTACGCAAGATAAAAGTGATCCGTCATAATGTGAATAAAGTATCATTCTTCCTCTACATGTACACCAAACGGCAGCGCCAAAGCTCTTGTATTCGGCGCAGTACGACACGCCGAACAACACCAAAAAAAACGCGGGTTTTGTGTTGCTGGGAGGAAACACCCTGTTGTTCTACAAGCGCCGCACCACCCACCGCGTCTTCTCAGAAGAGAGAAACCGTTACCGGCGCCGGCCCCCTCTACGTTCCCTCCAAAAAAATCCAACAAAAAAGAAAAAGAAAAAGAAACAGTTCTAGCAACAATAACGCCACGGGGAGGCGGATCAAGCGGCAGCCGAACGCGCGCTAAAGAAGAACGTATAACAAGCTTACCATCCTCTTCATCTTCTCCTCTCCACTCTCTTCTCTTGTTCACAGGCGAGCGAGACCTCAACAAGAACAAGCAGCAACACAGACACTTGACACCGCACAGAGGAAAACAGCGAGCGAAACGCGAAGCGAGAGCGAAAACCGAAAACGAAAAACAAGAAACAGAAGACGAAGAGGACGAGAAGAAAAAAGAGAAACACCAGAAAACACCAAACACCACAAGAGTCACAAAAGACACCGCACCACACAGATAAATAAAATTAACCTGCAAGAAAGGATGCTGTAAAGCTTCAATGGGTGGAGTCAGCAAAGTGGCGTGCTGCTGTGAAACAGACAACTGCAATGGTGCAAAAAGTAGTTGCACGGATTATGGAAATATGGCCTTGATGATCCTGCTTCTTGCTTTCGCTTTCAGCTTCACAGCTCTCCACCACAAGTAAACAATTGTTGTGAATGAAATTTTCAATCTTGTCAGCAAGCTACCACATTATTGTAAACTGCGAAATTTTCAAATGCGCCAACCATGAAAGTGTGTGTACAGCCTAATTTTGAATAGCGATGCTTCGAACTGACTGAGACAGACAATTTACTCCAGGAGGTGGCTTTCTGTCCATTCACCAGTTGCGCTGAGAATTCATGGGTAGTCGCGATCTGTGACCCTTTGATTTGCACGAGTTTCCAGTGCAAAATACTATGCGCCATATGCAATAAGAGCCAGCGTTTGATCGCGAGGCCACCCCTCTCTGAACTAACCGTGATTTTCAGTGAAACTTTTGAAAGGTAGTTGACGCAAAGGTCGGCGCGGTCGTCTTTCTTGCTTCGTCTTTTTCTTCCCGCGCCGACCTTGCATCAACTACCGATCAAAAGTTTCACTGAAGATGAAGTGATAGTTCAGAGGGGTCGTCTCTCGACCAAGCACCAGCTCTATTGCATATCATGTCGAATAAGTTTCTCCGCCTGCATCCACTGACACCAATCAAAAATTGCACTGAAAATCAGTGTAAAACAGAGGATAGGGTTCAGCTTGCGACCAAGCAGGAATATTCAGCGCAACCAGTGAATACAAAACCTGCATTGCTAGAAAGAAAACGTACTGTACGGCCTACAAAGCTTGCATGCCCAATTCAACAACACTACGTCAAGGCATACAAAACAAAATCAAACGTGGGCCTGGAGGTGAAGGGGTACGATCAACGAACAGAGGGGTATGGTGTATAAGGGGAGAATCTGATCATGGGGCATATCTTACTTTCCAGCCATGACGGAGAAATATGAGCATAATATTCACGAGTTTCGAGCATTTTTTGAGTTGGGTAAAACAAAAGAGCTCACCTGTTTCTTTATCTCCAGTGGCTGCAGCTGCATTTATCATCCTCTCCAACGCTTCCTTCTGATTATTCTGCGCCGCATAATGCAAGGGACTGGCAGAGTTCACGGCGTCCCTTAACCACGGATCGGCCCCGTTCAGCAACAGGACATCCACATGCTGAACACGTCCCAACCTCGCGGCCCAATGCAACGCCGTCCTTCCCGCAGCATCCCGCACGTCCGTCTGTCGCTTTTTCGTAATATCACCCAGAGACGCACTATCGGCTGCACTGGAAGACGACGATAAAAACAGTCGAAGAGCCGGCAAATTATCCGCGATCACAGCCAAATGCAAACCCGTTAACCCCTTCCCAACTGTCCGTCCTCCTCCGCCACGGGGAGGGTTAAAGGCGGTTAAAGGGGAACGTTCTACCATCAGCGTTAAACAGTCCAAGGCCTCGGGATTGTGACTGAGAACTGCCCAGTGCAGAGGAGTCTTGCCGCTGTTATCTGCCAGTTCCAAGCAGCACAGTGGTTTGCTAGGATGGACAGTGGAGTCTGGTTGTAGAGTAGGCGTGTTGTTGTTGTGGTTGAATGCGAGTAGAAGACGGAGGGACGTGAGACGGCCCGAGGACGCGGCCCAATGCAGAGGAGAGCGGCCGTCTGAGTCCAGAAGGGAGCACCAGTCAAAATGAGGAACAGGAAACATGCGGGTGCAATGGGACAGAAGAAGCTAAAAACACATAATAGGGGAGCGTGGGGAAAATCCGGCCACCCAAGTTTCTGCATATCTCAGCAACCAATGGACCGATTGAGGCAAATATGATATCAATCGAATCCTTGAACTCTCTTCTTTCATATGAGCTATTCGGTTCATCATTTGCTGAAACTGCAAACTTCAAGGGAGCTTTAGGTGGCCGGGTTTGCCCAGTGGCCAGGTTCACCCCATTGACCACTATAAGAACAGCTGATGCACTCGTTCATTCATAGTTCGGTACATGGAGTGAAATACCGTATCACATGTGGAAGATTTATGAAATAGCGGAAGGCTTTACTCACGCACTGATAGCATGGACTTGTCCGTGCCTTTTGAGCATAAAGTCTTCCGCGACTTCGTAAATCTGCACATTCTCTCAATGCACCGAACATAGTGGCAGTAATTACTCACACTATTTAGATCAGAAAGACATTTGGTAATATTGATCCAAAGACAGAATCAATACCAATCTTTCAACCTCACTTTATTCTTTTTCTCCTTAGATCAAGAACATCTTTGATATTCTTTCAAGGAATTACCGGTGTCCAAAAACTCGCTAAAGATTAGGCAAATTTCTTTTCGTTGACGAAACATTTATCACTAATGAGGGGCTAGCGCTCTTCTACTACTCCAATGAAATACCTTCTTTTTGCAAGCCAGGGACACCAGTGAAAACCTTGAAAATAATGTGAAACGATAATGTACGCATACCTGAAGACATTTCGGTTTACTCAGCCTGGCCGCAAAATGGAAGGGTGTAACCCCGGCGAGATCTCCCGACAAAACCATCGCTCCAAATCCACCAACCTCTTTCTCAGTCTTCTCCCTGCTTGAAATATGCTCCTTTTCCTTCCATCTCAACAGCATCTGCACACATCTGGCAGCATCTTTAGCACAGGCCCAATGCAGGGCGGAGCGCGAGAGTCGATCCCGGGCCTGCGGACGCGCTCCCTGCCGCAATAACCACTCGGCCACCGGCGCCCGGTCGCATAAACACGCAAACATGAGCAATGAACGACCAGATTCGTCACAGGCAGTCAGTAGGCTTGGATCTGAGTGTAAAAGGCTGGATAACTCCTCTTTTTGTCCTGTCATTGCGGCTACCATGGCTCTGGCGAACAAACTATTGGTTACAGTCGGCTGTGGAATGTCCAAAAAGGAAATTGAACCCTTTTCCTCCGCCACTGACAAAATAAGGTCTTCTTCCACAGTTATGGCTGAATTTTCCAGAAATTCTTGTCCTTTTTCTTGATGAGGAGCCGATTCCATGCTTTTGGAGGGCAGATGGGAAGAAGAGGCAGAAAAATTCGCTGTCTTTTGTGAGTGAGTTCCTGCAATATTCCAACAGTATTTAGAGTCAGAAAAGTGATCGCAATGCGGACTTTTGTCTTGGGTTGGAGTGAAGAATATTCGATGTCCTCCGCTCCCTGCTTCGTCTTCCGGAGTAACGCAGCAAGCAAGACGAAAGAAAAGCAAAATCAAATCGAGCGGAAAAAACAAAAATGAGCCATCTTGATCCACAGCTTTGAAACTACATCCAAAAGCATATCATTGTATGCTAATGTGCCGCTAGAAAACTCGAATTTGAAATAGCAGCTAAGTCTTGCACTGGGTAGGGCTAAAAGGCGGACGCGGACACGGACGCGGACGCGGACGCTGGGTTAAAAGGCGGACGCGGACGCGGACGCTGGGCTAAAAGGCGGACGCAGAAAAAGCGGACGCGGCGATAGATTTGCATCCGCGTCCGCCATTTAGTCCACTCTGCTGACTCTTCTTTCTACCACTTTGGTGGGTAATGGGCTAAAGAGCGGACGCAGAAAAAGCGGACGCAACATTGCATGTGTAACCACCATGCTCAGCAGTCACTACTATCTGATCAGGGTACTGCTGTACATCGCTTCGGGGAATTTCTTTCACATTGTGATCAAATGAAGCAAGTTGTGTTATTTCAAAAGGATGTGACTTATGCTTTAGGCTTAGGCTTAGGCTGAGGCTTAGGCTGAGGCCTACATCTGCACCCTCTGCATCCAATACCTAAGCCTAAGCCTAAAGCCTAAGTCCTATCCTTAGCACATGCAATATTGCGTCCGCTTTTTAGCCCATTACCCACCAAAGTGGTAGAAAGAAGAGTCAGCAGATTGGACTAAAAGGCTGACGCGGATGCAAATCTTGCGCCGCGTCCGCTTTTTCTGCGTCCGCCTTTTAGCCCAGCGTCCGCGTCCGCGTCCGCCTTTTAACCCAGCGTCCGCGTCCGCGTCCGTGTCCGCGTCCGCCTTTTAGCCCCACCCTCTTGCACTTGCTGTTGTAAAAAACTTTTGCCCAAACTGTCGTCTTACTCGCGCTGTCGCTTTTTGTCCACATCACTCTGGGCCAGAGTTGAACTACGGTTGAGAATTTTCAGTCGCAGCGAAACAAAATCCCAACATATTATCCTACAATGGTAACTTGCTATCATTTGTCACTGACCGTTCATTTTATCACGATATTTTCCCTGCTTCCCAAAGCTGCTTTGCTCTTGGGGGATCCACCTGTGTCCATGCATGTCTTCAGCGTTACTCACCACATCTTCCGCCTTTCGCCCTGTCTTATCTCTGACCAATCAGTGCGGACCAAGTGTAAAGCAAACAAAATCTGCTTACTATTTTATTTCACAACTCCAACCAAAGCTTGCAATAGCAAGGCGAAGGCACTCCTCAAGCAAAGCTCATCAACCAACATCATCTCATTCAGTGCATTGTCTTTCATTTTACGTTGATAACTGCGTCATCCTCCCAAACCATCCTTCTGCCAATCAATCGTGCAAAACGAAAGAAAAAGGAGAGCCAAGCCATAGCCAACCGAAACGAAAATAACAAGCAGGTCTTAAAAAGGCTTTAAGTAGTTTTGAGATTTTTGATAAGATGAGTGATTGAGGAGCTTATTTGCAGAAGATGGTGGTGGCTTTTCAGATATGCTGTATGGGAGATTAGCTAATGTTTGTCCTGAGGGCCAAACATGAGTGATGCCCTTACAATAGGCAGGTTTTAGGGAATTGTTGCAAAGGTGGAGTGGTGGAGCAGCTTAGAATTGCGCTGGTTTTTTGTGAGAAGCGACCTGAGTGGTTGGCTGGAGTGATTGAGGAGCTTATTTGCAGAAAAGGGTGGTGGCTTTTCAGATATGCTATATGGGAGATTAGCTAATGTTTGTCCTGAGGGCCAAACATGAGTGATGCCCTTACAATAGGCAGGTTTTAGGGAATTGTTGCAAAGGTGAAGTGGTGGAGCAGCTTAGAATTGCGCTGGTTTTTTGTGAGAAGCGACCTGAGAGGTTGGCTGGAGTGATTGAGGAGCTTATTTGCAGAAGAGGGTGGTGGCTTTTCAGATATGCTATATGGGAGATTAGCTAATGTTTGTCCTGAGGGCCAAACATGAGTGATGCCCTTACAATAGGCAGGTTTTAGGGAATTGTTGCAAAGGTGAAGTGTTGGAGCAGCTTAGAATTGCGCTGGTTTTTTGTGAGAAGCGACCTGAGAGGTTGGGTGGAGTGAAACAGAAGACAACAGAAACAATCCAGGGCCAAAAAACCCAAAAGCAGAGGAAAACAAAGGGAAGAGGGGCAGAAAAAATTGCGCTGTTTTTTTGTGAGAAGCGACCTGAGAGGTTGGCTGATGTTTCGTCTTGAGAGTTGGTTAACCCCTGCGCCTTAAAAACCTTTCAGTCCTGTCAGGCGGAATGGGTAAAGCAGGTTCGTAAGCAGAGAAAAACGGTGTGCATAATCGGGGAAGTACAGTATCAGGGGACACAGCACCATATTGGTCACATATTCACAGTTTCGTTGACATGAACCTGAATCTGTGTTTCTATTGGATTTATCCAGAGGTATTTTCATCCATTGTCGTAAATCGTGCTTTCCTGCACTGGTATTGGTTTGTATCACTATTTGAGGAATCTTTAGCTGATCTTTGCACAAGTGATGTTACTGGCACCATTACAGGTGATCTGTCTTTTGGCGCCTTGAGGCGATCTTTCGTTGTTTCTTGCAGTAGCTAAACACTAAACTAATCATGCATGCTCCCATAATAATTTGGTTTCTGTTTAGCTATTGCAAAATGCACACAATCCAGAAATGAATCTATTGTACAGCTATAAGTACTGTATCTGCTGCAGAGCTTCTTTTCAAAATTACCTGCTTTTCTTTCCTGCCATTTGAGATGTTCTTCATCCGCAGTATTCCAGGCATTGTTTTATTGAATCGCTCTTGAACACGCACTCCTTCCAAAAGAGAGTTCTCCTTTTGAATTGCTGTTGAAGATACCATCCTTTCAGAAGAAAATCCTTCCCTTTCTCACTGACTATGCACAATTTTTCCCCTGTGATTCTTCAATGCAATAGCGCCGCTGCTCAGCAACTGAGCAAAAGCACAAAATAACTAGTCTGTGACGTGTCTCAATTTTCGTCACATTTTTATTTTTCTTATGCAAATTCCACTCTTTAACACACTGTTCCTTTCATGTAAATTATTCTTGCATCAACTGTCGACATTTCCTTTGCAAATTACTCCCTAAAGCACATGTTTTTCCCTTTTCCCCTATATGCAAATTATTTCCTCTGAGCTCAACTACTTATCCTGTGTTTTCATCATTTGCCCAGTTCGTCGCGATGGTGTAGGCGATAGAGCTTTCGTCTTCTAATCCTACGGGATGGGCTGGTGTGAGATTCGAACCCGGGATCGACCAAATTTTTCGCAAAAATGTCAACGAAACACTAAACCTCCAAAACGTCAACGAAACACTAAAATCTACAAAACGTCAAGGAAACACTAAACACTCCGACCCGTCAACGAAACTTTGTAATGGGACGTATCGCCGCCACATACGTAGGATCGCCAAATTGAAAATTTGAAATTTCTCCTATACCTACACAGTACGTAACCCTATCCTACAGCATACTACGTAAGACCCCTATACCCCTATGATGAGGGCAACTCAACATGGTAGCCCTTACGACTGAGGTCGTAAGGGCAAAAATTATACCCTAGAGTAGTGGTCACGCTCAGCCTTTGACAACACGATCAGCAGTGTAACGTTCAATCTAACGGTATGATTTTTTTCACGTTCACTTTACATTTTTGTGTAAAAAAGTTAACACTTAAAAATTAAGAGGCTTGGTTGGACTATTTTGTGGTTCACTTCACATCGATGGGCGGTTTTCATTTATAGCAACATGGCGCGAACTGACAACGTCGGTATGCACTTCGCCCATCGGCAGCTGCTGGACAGGGTTCGTCCTGAATTCGTTCGGGATTTGGATGTGGATTCGCTACTGCCTCACATTCAGGCCAGCGGATTACTGACAGAAAGAGACATAGAAAGAGTTAGGTAGGTAAAGGTGCAAAATGACAGTGCACATAAAACGTACGTAGACTACGATACTGGCTTGTAGTCGAACGAAATGTCGCCTACTTTTGTAGTGTGCTCCAAGTGAAGCAAGACAAACGGGGCGAACTCTTAGACATCATCAAGGAAAGAGGACCAAACGCCTTCTCCATGTTTCATGAGGCCGTGAAAAAGCTAGCGCCGGGGCAGAAACATCTGGCAGAACTGCTGGAACCAGGAATTAAAGCTGACTTCTGTACGCAGTACACGCATTTTCCCACGCATCCAAGGGGAATGGTTCAGCATCAGCAGGCAGGAACAGCGGAAACACCTTCATCAGCTCAACCAGCTGGATCAGCTCCAGATGATACTTCACCAGAACACCTGGAGACTGGGCAGAAACACAGTACTACACCAGATTTGCAGGAAACAGAACCAATCCAAGCTGACTTCCGCATTAAACCCACTTCCTCCAAACTTCCAAGGGGAAGAAGGAAAGACATATTTGCTGCCATAGTCCAGCTGTACAGCATATTCAGTAAAATTCAGATGATACCAAACC
Source organism: Epsilonema sp. ZAB3_2 (assembly GCA_030247985.1). Taxonomy (NCBI): domain Eukaryota; kingdom Metazoa; phylum Nematoda; class Chromadorea; order Desmodorida; family Epsilonematidae; genus Epsilonema; species Epsilonema sp. ZAB3_2. Next base: position 22,726 of record JASAMW010000569.1, read on the forward strand.
TGTCATGCGCCAACCTGCCCATCGACGAGCTGTACGTCAATCTGAGCATGCGAACCAAACACAGACACCTCAAAGGGGAAATCAGCGAGGACTACGACGCTTGCCTAAAAGCAGCCAAAACGGGTCAGCCACTAATCATTCAAGGTGACGCCGGAAGTGGAAAAAGCACACTGGTGAAAAAAATCTGCTGGGACTGGGCCAACAAGAAGTTTGCACCTGTTGGTTTCTTTCGCTGGTTCAAGAATAAAATCTTGGGTGGTTTCAAGCTAGTGCTCATAGGGAAGCTGCGTGACATGAAAGGCAAGAAGCTCCGCTCTTGCGTTGACCTTTGTTGGCAGTGGATGTGTGAAAGGAGTAGTCGATTGCAAGAGCTGCAGATCCACAGTGACAATGACCTGCTGAGATTGCTAGATCTGCAAAGAAGCGATATCCTGCTAATTTTGGATGGCTTAGACGAAGCAGCACCAGGTGACTGTAGTGAACTCAATCGCATTTTCACACAAGAGGGCGAACTGGTGATGAGCTGTCCCACAATAATCACAACACGACCACACACAGTTGGAGAAATCATGTGCAAATACGAGATTGCCTACATCCAGCCTCTCAGCTTGAAGCAAATGGAACAATTTGTGCACAAGCACTTCCCCAAATTGGATGGCTTTTCTGAAGAAGAAAAGGAAAATTTTCTTGAAAAGTTGAGAACTGACAAACATTTGCAAGAGGGGCTAGGGCCCCCACTGCTTCTACTAATGGCAATGACCATTGGATATGCCAACATTTCCAGCAGCAAATATCGTCTATACAAAGAGATGTCCATCAAACTAATGAAAACATACGTCGACGCACACCCAGGCAGCACAGCTTTCAATCCTGATGACTGGATGGATAATCCAGACATTCTTGCCCTTGGTTCCATGGCATGGCACGGCCTGATTGAAAGCGAAGAAGGCACTGTGGTCTTTGATCAGCAAACAGTGGAACAGTACAACTTTGACCATCGACTGATGGAAGCCGTGGGTTTTCTTGTGGCTGAGGAGCAGACCACAAGAACCATGTCGGCTACTCAATCGTTGAAAACATATGCTTTCTCGCATAAAACAATGCAGGAATTCTTCGCTGCTATTGCGCTTGGAAATGAGCATCAAATACTTTGCTGTGATGAAACACAAAAAAAGATTCCACAAAAAAGACAACATACAAGATATGGACAGATAAGACGTTTTTTGGACATATTCAGTTATGAAAAAGAAATCTGGTTGGTTTATTGTCTGGAGCAGACCTTCCTATTTCTGTTTGGCTTCATTGCCACAGAGTATCCAAACCATCTGCACCCTTTTCTCGAGCAGTGCAAGAAATATTTCGAACAATGGAGCTTCGGATCTTCATATTGGTCTCCAGCAACTGCTGTGACCCGACGATTGAAGCTGGAATGCTCAACTGAATCCCAGTACACTGACTGCCTTGGCATACTGCGATCTATTGTGCTACTTACAAATATGACGGGACGCTTCGCCGTGGGCTTCTTCTCCTTCTCACTTTCTGATACGCAGCTGTTGTGTCCATCATCATTCAGCGCTATATGCGATGGTTGTTCCCTGTGGAAGCATTATATTGATAAGCACTTTATCGTAATAGACGTGGACGCCTTCGCGTACATTCCATCTTCATATAGCAGAATAGCGGAGGCGGTGGAGAGGAACAGAATCAGACAGTGGTGGTTGAATGGAAGCCCAGTCAAGATGGCGCAGGCGCTGCAGTTTCTACCATCCACCGTCTCGTTCAACGTGACAGTGCTGCGGATTGAATTTCATCATCAGATTGATGGCGCGGATTTTGCGGTGTCTCCAGTAGTCCTGTTGCCAATGATGAAAAGCGTGGATGAATTGCGCGTTGATTGTTCTCAGCTGTCAGATGCAGACTCGGCCTTTTCTCTTCTGTCTGCTGTACTGAAGGCTACTCCCAATTTGAAACAGCTGATTCTGATGGGAAATAATACAGAGCTCAATCCTGCCATGCTGAAATTGGCCTCGAAACACATTCAAAAGCTCGAGCTGCACGCAATGTGTATTGGTGCTGAAACTCTCTCCGCCCACTTCTCATCGTCATCCAGAAATCAGTACAGAGAGATGGTGACGCTTCGGTTGATCAATTGCCAGTTGACAGCACCTGTCGCAGTGGAAATTCTCCAGTCATTGCGGCCAATCTGCCCCAATCTGTCAATAGTTGATTTCGACGGGAACAGACTTCTCGGTAAGAGTGAATCGGGCTTCAAAGCTCTCTGTCGTGAAATCGCCCAGTTCCCCAGCATGAAGACAGTGTCGCTGAAATCGTGCGGTTTGTCTGATGCTTCGCTGCCCACAGTTCGGTCGCTGCTGACTGAATGCAAACAGTTGAAGTGGCTTCGGATCGACTGGAATCGCATTGACTATGACGACCAGCGTACCAAAATCTGAAACAGATCGCAAAGAGAAAAAGCGTACTCATATAGTTCGATTGATAAAATTTGACAAGTTTCAAACAAGAAGCACGTAACATATTCGCACATACGTGCCGCTCTTGCTAGCGCTTTGTCTGACCGACACCACAACAGCCTTCGTTTTGATTCTTTTCTTTTACTGATAAAACGTGTTGAGGAGCAATATTTATCTAGTTTTCGATACTGCAAAAAGCAACGCACAAATCACGTACTACGGTAAAAATGCACTCACAAGCGAGTAGACACGAAAGATTTCTCTGGACTCGGGCTAAGAAGACTACTAGGGGATGGTGCGTCTTTTTGCATCGGTGTTCCTTCATCGATTTCTATACGAACGCCAGTCACTCCAACCACTCCACTGACATCCCCACTTTGGAGTCGTAGTGTTGTTTTCTGTCTCACTCTGCAGCCACGGTAGACAGCCTGAATCTTGGTGGCAGCCACAGAAATCAGACGAGCATAGCTTAAACCTCCCTCGCTCTCCAGTAATTCCACCATCTCAGCACTCGGAGCTGAAAAGAAACAAAAAACAGGCCTACCACTTGTCTATGCATAACTCACTGGACTTGGCTTGGAATTCCAATCAAAAAATAAAGCCGACTATTAGCCTTAGCATATTCACTACCTGCGCTAAGATTCTTTGTGTGGTAGTGAAAGTGGCCCGCGGAATTTAGTGCAAGTTTCGATCGGTGTGTCGACAGGGATGTTGACGTGGTTTATTCATCTAGGGGCGGAAGAGAAAAGAGAAGAAAGGCACTGGTGTTAACTTGCTCCGAAAATACCACGGGGCTTACCGCGCGACCACCCAAAGTCTTAGCGCCACTGGCGAATAGCAGCGCTGAGTGCTCTTGCACTGTTTATCCGATCGCCCTAGCAGTATGTATTTATCTTCTCTCTGCCGCACTTTTCCTTTGTTTTTGTGCAAAATCAGTACATGGTCTTGCTACAAATGCGCGTAACTGAGTCAATAAAAATAAATACCGCTAGAGCGATTGGATGGCAGCGCTCCAGCACTGAACTATGGGAAAGGGTAAGGCCAGAAAGCCTGAGCTCAGAAGAATGACAATGAAAGGCATGACGTTCATTCAATAACATCAATCGAGCACATCTCTCAAGGCTCATAAACATTGGAGAAAAGCGCATCCGTGGCTGTCCATGCCTTTGCATCCAATGAGCATACGCCCAGTGTACTGTACGCTCAGCGCATGTCTACGATGTGAATGAGTCATCATTCTGTTCCCCTCTTCTTACCCAAATCCAAAGGGGTGACCGGCAGTCCTTCCTGCGCTTCCAACTCATTGGCTGCTGCTTCCCTTCGCTCTCCCTTTAACTCCTCCTCCTCCTGCTGCTGTAGAGGAAGAAGTGCGATGGCGTTAACGAAGCAGTCCCACTGCAAGAGGAAACGAGCGGCCTCCAGTCGATTCTCAGCTGCCGCGTAGTGCAATGGAGTACAGGCGCAGTTGTCAGCACGGCTGGGGTCAGCGCCCGCCTGTGGAAGGGAAGAAAAGAACGGGAACATGATTTTCATCTCATCTGATTGTCATGTAAAGTTAGGGAAAGCTGGGGGCAATTACGAGCGGCTATTTGTAATCTGTCTTGTGAGAGTTGTCTCTGGCTGGACCTTTGCCAGTGCTGCGCAATTTACACGTACATACTCTTGCAGAATTGGCATATACGAAAGAAGGAAAGTAAAGAATTTGCGCTCGAAGAAAAATTGCCCCCAGCTAGCCTACACGTACATAGGAATGACACCGCCATACCACGTAAACGTATACTCGGGTAAGTTGGGATAAATTCAACCGTCTTAGCATTCACATGAACCCCACAAAACCTCTCTTAATGTGACAGTTTTCATCCAATAGAAACATAACCAGTACAGAATTTTCCCAGCTTACCCCAGCCCTAAACGGGAGCATACAAAATACGTACACGTACAGTGTTATCTGTGTGTAGTGTAGTACCTGTAGGAGGAGGGAGACAGAGGAGACACTGCCAGCGAAAGCGGCGCAGTGAATCGGCGTCCTTCCTCCGGCGTCTGTCGCTTCCGCGTCCTGTTTCAGAGTGCGCACAAACTGACTACACAACTGCGTCTGACCTACAAACACACATACACACAGACACGTAACATTTTGCATACCAAGCGCCAGTAATTCGCGTAATTCCCAAAATGGGGATGAAGAGACATCGGAGGACCCGAATTATCCCGCATTACCCTGTATATTGATACCCTTCAATAATTACCCCAGAACACAGCTCACTTGCAATGCAATCACCCAATCCTATCCCTACACCCAACATCAGCCAGAAACTATCCCAAAATATGACATCCTATAAACCCCAGCTGGCTACTCAATCAACCAACTCCCCTCTACAGCACTTTGTCCCACTTTGTTTGTGCACGAGTTTGCGTTATCGGTTGAGGTTATCGGTTATCGGTTATCGGTTATCGGTTATCGGTTATCGGTTATCGGTTATCGGTTATCGGTTATCGGTTATCGGTTATCGGTTATCGGTTATCGGTTATCGGTTATCGGTTATCGGTTATCGGTTATCGGTTATCGGTTAAAGTTCGTTTAGTGTAAAAATAACCGACTGTTAAAATAGGGCTAATAGGCACTTGTGTGACGGTATTCGATTCCACTTTTGACTTCTTGGAGACCCTCTACCTTGCTTGCAGTAGGAAGGAAGGAATGAGCTCACCTGTTTCTCTATCTCCAGTGGCTGCAGCTGCATTTATCATCCTCTCCAGCGCTTCCATCTGATTATTCTGCGCCGCATAATGCAAGGGACTGGCAGAGTTCACGGCGTCCCTTAACCGCGAATCGGCCCCATTCAGCAAGAGGACATCCACGTGCTGAACACGTCCCAACCTCGCGGCCCAATGCAACGCCGTCCTTCCCGCAGCATCCCGCACGTCCGTCTGTCGCTTTTTCGTAATATCACCCAAAGACGCACTATCGGCTGCACTGGAAGACGACGATAAAAACAGCCGAAGAGCCGGCAAATTATCCGCAATCACAGCCAAATGCAAACCCGTTAACCCTTTCCCAACTGTCCGTCCTCCTCCACCACGGGGAGGGTTAAAGGCGGTTAAAGGGGAACGTTCTACCATCAGCGTCAAACAATTTAAGGCCTCGGGATTGTGGCTGAGAACTGCCCAGTGCAGGGGAGTTTTGCCGCTGTTATCTGCCAGTTCCAAACAGCACAGTGGTTTGCTATGATGGACAGTGGAGTCTGGTTGAAGAGTAGAAGTGTTGTTGTTGTGGTTGAATGCGAGTAGAAGACGGAGGGACGTGAGACGGCCCGAGGACACGGCCCAATGCAGAGGAGAGCGGCCGTCTGAGTCCAGAAGGGAACACCAGTCGAAATTAGGAACAGGAAACAGGCGGGTGCAATGGGACAGAAGAAGCTGAAACACATAATAGGGTACCGTGGGGAAAATCCGGCCACCCAAGTTTCTGTATATCACAGCAACCAATGGACCGATTGAGACAAATATGATATCAATCGATTCCTTGAACTCTGTCGCGCTCGTGGCGCAGGCGGTAAGACGGGCTGCGTCCGATCTGCCGTCCTCTGCGTCATGAGTTCCCACTCTCGCCAGGTGGGATTAAAGCGACTGGCAACCCCAGCGGCAGTATGGTGCGCCCGCTCGCTGGCTTCTAAAGGCACCAGTGCTTTCCTTCGGGTCAGCACACCCCGACCAGTGGTCGCTGATGGCTGTACGGCTTCGTGCCAGGCCCTTCCCTGGTTCGGGCCATTGTTGGTCGTGCCTTGTGGCACTGGACTGGCCCACCATAACGGGCGTTGTTAAAGGTTCGGAGGAGATTAGGTGGGTTTCACCTACAGCCGACCCTGTGGGGTACGGTCTCGCCAAAAAAAAAAAAAAGATTCCTTGAACTCTTCTCTTTTATATGAGCTATTCATCCGGTTCATCATTTGCTGAAACTGCAAAATTCAAAGGAGCTTTAGGTGGCCCGGTTTGCCCCGTGGCCGGGTTTACCCCATAGTCCCTATAAGGAGAGCTTGAGGCACTCGTTCATTCGTAGTTGGGTACATGGAGTGAAATACTGTATCATGTGGAGATTTATGAAATAGCGGAAGAAGGCACTACTCACGCACTGATAGCATGAACTAGCCCATGGATTTTGAGCAAAAAGTCTTCCGCGACTTCGTAAATCTGCACATTCTCTCAATGGACCGAACATAGTGGTAGTAATTATCACACTATTTAGATCAGAAAGACATTTGGCAATCTTGATCCAAAGAGAGACAATGCTAACTATATTTCAACCTCACAACACTTTTTGACGTATTTCTTTCTCTCTTTAGATCAAGCAAACCTGGGTGTACAAAAACTCGCTACAGATTAGGCAATTCTTTTCGATGACGAAACATTTCCCACTAAGAAGCAGCTAGCGTTCTACGCCAAAAAGAAATACCCTTTTGAAAGCCAGGGACACCCGTGAAAACCTTGAAAAAATGTTCGAAAACGTGTTGTGCGCATACCTGAAGACATTTCGGTTTGCTCAGCCTGGCCGCAAAATGGAAGGGTGTAACCCCGGCGAGATCTCCCGACAAAACCATCGCTCCAAATCCTCCAACCTCTTTCTCAGTCTTCTCCCTGCTTGAAATCTGCTCTTTTTCCTTCCATCTCAAAAGCATCTGCACACATCTGGCAGCATCTTTAGCACATGCCCAATGCAGGGCGGAGCGCGAGAGTCGATCCCGGGCCTGCGGACGCGCACCCCGCCGCAATAACCACTCGGCCACCGCCGCGCGGTCGCATAAACACGCAAACATGAGTAATGAACGGCCGGATTCGTCGCAGGCAGTCAGTAGGCTTGGATCTGCGTGTAAAAGGCTGGATAACTCCTCTTTTTGCCCTGTCATTGCGGCTACCATAGCTCTGGCGAACAAACTATTGGTTGCAGTCGGCTGTGAAATGTCCAAAGAGGAAATTGAACCCTTTTCCTCCCCCAGTGAAAAAATAAGGTCTTCTTCCACAGGTGTGGCTGAATTTTCCAGAATTTCTTGTCCTTTTTCTTGACGAGGAGCCGATTCCATGCTTTTGGAGGGCAGATAGGGAAAGAGGCAGAAAAATACGCTGTCTTGTGAGTTCCTGCAATATTTCGACAGCCTTGGAGTCAGAAAAGTGATCGCAATGCAAACTTTTGTCTTGGGTTGGAGTGAAGAATTCTCGATTCCCTTCTTCGTCTTTCGGAGCAACGCAACGCAGCAACGAACAGAACAAACAGCAAAATCAAATCGAGCGGAAAAACACAAAAATGATAACCATGAACTACTAGAAATACTTTCGAAATTTTTGTCTTGTAGTCCTTGCTTGTAATTTATATAGTAGGACTTATCCTTGAGAACTTCCAATGAATACAAATGCAACTTTTGAGACCATCTCGATTCACAGCTTTGAAACTACATATGAAAGCATATTATGGTATGCTAACGTAAAGAAAATCCTGGAAAATAGCCGCTAGAAAACTCGAATTTGAAATAGCTAAGTCTTGCTGTTGTAGGAAACTTTGCCCAAACTGTCGTCCCGCTCACGCTGTCGCTTTTTGGCCACATCACTCTGGGCCAGAGTTGAACTTTTTTAGTCGCAGCCAAACAAAATCCCAACATCTTATCTTACAACGGTAATTTGCTATAATTTTGTTACTAACTCTCATTTTATCACGACATTTTCCCTGCTTCTCAAAGCTGCTTTGCTCTGGGGGATCCACCTGTGTCCATGCATGTCTTCAGCGTTAGTCACCACATCTTCAGCTTTCACCCTGTCTTATCTCTGACCAATCAGTGCGGACCAAGTGTAAAGCAAACAAAATCTGCTTGCTATTTTATTTCACAGCTCCAACCAAAGCTTGCGCAATTGCATGCAAAGCACTCCTCAAGCAAAGCTCATAACCAACATCACCTCATTCAGTGCATTGTCTTTCGTTGTACAGTACATTGCCAACTGCGTCATCGTCCCAACCCAACCCATCCGTCTGTTAATCAATCGTGCCAAACGAAAGAAAAGGGAGAGCCACAACCACAGCTAAGCCATATCCAACCGAAACGAAAATACCATTGAGGTGTGGTCAGCCTTCTTTGACAACACGATCAGCAGCGTAACGTTCAATCTGACTGTATGATTTTTTCCACGTTCACTTTCATTTTTGTGAAAAAGTCAAGACTTATATATTAAGAGGCTTGGTTGGACAATTTTGTGGTTCAATCGATGGGCGGTTTTCATTTATAGAAACATGGCCGAGCGAAGTGAGAACATGGGTATGCACATCGTTCATCGGCAGCTGTTGGACAGGGTTCGTCCAGAATTCCTTCAAGATTTGGATGTGGATTCGCTACTGCCTCACATTCAGGCCAGCGGATTACTGACAGAAAGTGACCTACTGAGGCTGGAAGTAGAGAGACGGAGCAAAATCATTGACATCACTGAGACTAAAGGACCAACCGCCTTTCGCATGTTTTATGAGGCCATGAAAAAGCTTGGCCCAAGACAGAAACACCTGGCAGACTTGCTGGAATGTGGCACTCGAGCTGACGTCAGTGCTCAACCCAACGCAACTCCTTCTGCTTCCATACACACACCTCCAAGGGGAAGAAGAGATGAGACAAGCAGCTCGTTTGTTGATCATGCTGCCATCGCACCTCCACTGACAACTCCAAACCCTGCTGCAGCTGAAATTTTTGTCCACAACAATGTGCCCGGTTCAGCCAATCTGTCAGGGAGTAGCAGCATGGGGCACACAACTATCATCCAAAGACAGCACATTAGCGTCATCCAACACACAGCTAGAGAAACCCAACAACCAGCAACAGATTTCGAAGAAGTTGGACCAGCTACAGATGAACCACCAACATCTAAGAGGCGCAGAGTAGCTATGGAAAGTCCAGTTCAGCCTGAAGAAATACTCAAAGCGATTGCCACATCATACCGAAGTTTCACAACGGTAGCGCTCATTCCTAACCATCGAAAAGCCATCCTGCCCATTGATGAGCTTTATGTAAACCTCAGTATAAGGAGCAAACATAGAGAAATGAGAGGGATGGTGCACGAAAACTATGATGAATGCTTGAAGGCAGCCAAGCATGGACTTCCAGTCATCATCCAAGGTGAAGCAGGATCGGGAAAGACAACGTTGGTCAAGAAAATCTGCTGGGATTGGACCCAGGATTCAGCAAAAAGTTTGCTTAAGTTCAAGCTTATTTTAATGGCAAAGTTGCGTGACATGAAAGGCAAGAAGCTTCGCTCTTGTATTGACCTTTGTTGGCAGTGGATGTGTGAAAGGAGCCGTCCATTGCAAGAGCTACAGATCAACAGTGGCAATGACCTGCTGAGATTACTAAAGCTGCAAAGAAGCGATATCCTCCTAATTTTGGATGGGTTGGATGAAGCAGCGTCAGGTGACTGTGAGGAAGTCAAGCAGCTTTTCACACAAGACGGTGATGAAATGGTCATGGGCTGTCCAACTATAATCACAACACGACCACACACAGTTGGAGAAATAATATGCGCACACGACATTGCCTATGTAAAGTCACTCAGCTTGAAGCAGATGGAAGAATTTGTGAACAAGCACTTCCCCCGATTGGATGGCTTTTCCGAAGAAGAAAAAACTTTCTGGAAAAGTTGAGAGCTGACAAAAACTTGCAAGAGGGATTAGGGCCTCCACTGCTTCTACTGATGGCAATGACCATTGGATATGCCAACGTTTCCAGCAGCAAATATCGTCTATACAAAGAGATGTCCATCAAACTATTGAAAACATACGTCGACGCACACCCAGGCAGCACAGCTTTCAATCCTGATGACTGGATGGATAATCCAGACATTCTTGCCCTTGGATCTATGGCATGGCACGGCCTGACTGAAAGCGAAGAAGGCACTGTGGTTTTTGACCAGCGAACAGTGGAACAGTACAAATTTGACTATCGACTGATGGAAGCAGTGGGTTTTCTTGTGGCTGAGGAGCAGACCACAAGAACCATGTCGGCTACTCAGACGGTGAAAACATACGCATTCTCGCATAAAACAATGCAGGAATTCTTCGCTGCTATTGCGCTTGGAAATCAGTTTTGCCGTAGAAAGAGAAAAACTCCACAGACAAGACGTTTTCTGGGCATACTATTCAGTTATAAAGCAAAAGAAAGCTGGTTGGCTCCTAGTCTAGAGCAGACCTTCCTATTTCTATTTGGCTTCATTGCCACAGAGTATCCAAACCATCTGCACCCTTTTCTCGAGCAGTGCAAGAAATATTTCGAACAATGGAGCTTCGGATCTTCATATTGGTCTCCAGCAACTGCTGTGACCCGACGATTGAAGCTGGAATGCTCAACTGAATCCCAGTACACTGACTGCCTTGGCGCACTGAGTTCTATTGTGCCACTTATCATGGAACGCTTCGCCTTCGGCTCCTTCACCTCCTCACTGTCTGATATGCAGCTGTTGGATCTATCATCATTCAGCGCTATTTGCGATGGTTGTTCCCTGTGGAAGGATTCTTATGGTGAACACTGTATCACAGTAGGCGTGGACGCCTTCGCGTACGGCATTTCATCATCATATCGCAGAATAGCGGAGGCGGTGGAACACCACCGAATCGGACAGTGGTGGTTGAATGGAAGCCCAGTCAAGATAGCGCAGTTTCTACCATCCACCGTCTCCTACAACGTGGAAAAGCTGCGGATTGAGCTTCATCATCAGACTGATGGTTCGGATGTTGCGGCGTCTCCAGTGCTCCAGTTGCCAATGATGGAAAGCGTGGACAAATTGGATATTGATTGTTCTCAGCTTTCAGATGCAGACTCGGCCTTTTCTCTTCTGTCTGCGTTACTGAAGGCTACTCCCAATTTGAAAGAGCTGACTCTGGTGGGAAACGACACAGAGCTTGATCCTGACATGCTGCAATATGCCTCGAAACATATTCGAGAGCTCCGACTGCATTCAATGTGCATTGGTGCTGGAACTCTCTCCGTCCACTTCTCATCATCATCCAGAGATCAGTACAGGGAGATGGAGGAGCTTCTGTTGATCAATTGCCAGTTGACAGCACCTGTCGCAGTGGAAATTCTCCAGTCACTGTGGCCAATCTGCCCCAATCTGTCAACGGTTAATTTCGACTGGAACAGACTTCTCGGGAAGAGTGAATCGGGCTTCAAAGCTTTCTGCCGTAAAATTGCCCAGTTTCCCCGCATGAAGACAGTGTCGCTGAAACCGTGCGGTTTGTCAGATGCCTCGCTGCCTGCAGTTGAGTCGCTGCTGACTGAATGCAAACAGTTGGATTGGCTTCAGATCGACCGGAATCGCATTGACTATTACGGGCCAGCGTACCAAAATCTGGAAAAGATCGCTGAGAAACAAAACGTACTTATGTGCTTCAAATGAAAATTGACATGATTTCAAACAAGAAACACGTAGGGTAACATACGTATTGTACGTATTTGTCGTTCTTGCTAGCGCTTTTTCTGGCCGACACCACAACAAAAACGTTGAGAAGCAAATTTATCTAGTTTTTGACACTGCAAAATGTAACGCATATAAGTAAGTATGTAGGTATATTATCATCATGTACTACCGGGAAAAAATGCACTCACAAGCGAGTAGACACGAAAGATTTCTCTGGACTCGGGCTAAGACTAAGGAACGGTGCGTCTTTTTGCATCGGCGTTCCTTCATCGATTTCTATACGAACCCCAGTCACTCCAACAACTCCACTGACATCCCCACTTTGGAGTCGTAGTGTTGTTTTCTGTCGCACTCTGTAGCCACGGTAGACAGCCTGAATCTTGGTGGCAGCCACAGAAATCAGACGAGCATAGCTTAAACCTCCTTCGTTCTCCAGTAATTCCACCATCTCAGCACTCGGAGCTGAAAAGAAACAAATAGCAGGCTTACCACTTGTCCATGCATGCGTAACTAAAGGACATGGCTTGGAAATCCCAATAAAAAAAATAAAAACCGGTTATTAGCCTTAGCATATTCGCTACCTGCGCTAAGACGTCTTTGTGTGGTCGCGAAAAGTGGCCCGCGGTATTTAGTGCAAGTTTAGATCGGTGTCGACGAGGACGTCGATGTGGTTTAGTCATCTAAGGAGCGGAAAAGCAAAGAGAAGAAAGGTACTGGTCTAACTAAACTTGCTCCAAATATATCACGGAATATACCACCGCGCGACCACCCAAAGTCTTATGGCGCAAGTGGCGAATAGCAGCGCTCAGTACTGTCGCACTGTTTATCCGATCGCCCTAGCAGTATTTATTTTTTTCTTCGCCGCACTTTTTCCTTTGTCTTTTTGTGCAAAATCAGTACATGTTCTTGCTACAATGCGTGTGACTGAGTCAATAAAATAAATACCGCTAGAGCGATCGAAAGACAGCGAGCCACCACTGAACCATGCCAAAGGGTAAGGCTAATTAAAGCCTGAGCTCAGAAGAATGACAACAAGGCATGTCGTTCATTCAATAGGTAGCTTCAAGAGCACATCTCTCAAGGCTCATTCACATTGGAGAAAAGCGCATTCGTGGCTGTCCATGCCTTTGCATCCAATGAGCATACGCCCAGTGTACTGTACGCTCAGCGCACGTCTACGATGTGAATGAGCCATCAATCTTTCTCTCCCTCTTCTTACCCAAATCCAAAGGGGTGACGGGCAGTCCTTCCTGCGCTTCCAACTCCTTGGCTGCTGCTTCCCTTCGCTCTCCCTTTAACTCCTCCCCCTGCTGCTGTAGAGGAAGAAGTGCGATGGCGTTAACGAAGCAGTCCCACTGCAAGAGGAAACGAGCGGCCTCCAGTCGATTCTCAGCTGCCGCGTAGTGCAAGGGAGTACAGGCGCAGTTGTCAGCACGGCTGGGGTCAGCCCCCGCCTGTGGGAAGGAAAGAAAAACAAGGTAACATTATTTGAATCTCAACTGATTGTCATGTAAAGTTTAGGGAAAGATGGGGACAATTACGAGCGGCTATTTGTAATCTGTCTTGCGAGATTTGTCTCTGGCTGGACCTTTGCCCCATGCCCGTACTGCGCAATTTACACGTGCATACTTTTGCAGAATTGTAATAGCCATAGGCCTACATAAAAGGAGGAGAGTAAAGAATTTGTGCTCGCATATAAATTGCCCCAGCTACCCACGTAGGAATGACATCATCATGATCATACCACGTAAGCGGATACTCGGGTAAGTTGGGATCAATTCAACCGTCTTATCATTCACATCAACCCCACAAAATCTCTATCAAATGTGACAGTTTCAACCAAAAGAAACAGAACCTGGTCAGAATTTTCCCAGCTTACCCCAGCTCAAAACGGGAGCATACAAAATACGTACGTCCAGTGTAGTCTGTGTGTGCGTAGTAGGTTACCTGTAGGAGGAGGGAGACAGAGGAGACGCTGCCAGCGAAAGCGGCGCAGTGAATCGGCGTCCTTCCTCCAGCGTCTGTCGCTTCCGCGTCCTGTTTCAGAGTGCGCACAAACTGACTACACAACTGCGTCTGACCTACCAACACACACAAAAACATTGACACATGGACAAGAACATATTTTACACATCATGAGGCAGTAATTCCCGTAAGCCGAAAATATCCGTAATATTCCTAAATGGGAATGAAGACACAGCGGAGGACCCAAATTATCCCGCATTACCCTGTGTATATTTATACCCTTCCGTACTTACCCCAGAACACAGCTCACTTGCAATGCAATCACCCAATCATATCCCTACACCCAACATCAGCCAAAAACTATACCCAAAATTTGATATCCAAAACTCTTCTACACCACTTTGTCCCACTTTGTTTGTGCACGAGTTTGCGTTATCGAGGCCATCCCTTTTCATACATCACCCTCTAGCCAGCCGAAACATCAAAGGCACGAGTTCACCCAGGCAGCTGCGCCCAGCAAAACAGTCACGAAAAAATTCGTCGTCTTTGGATGAACAAACCCAGCCATAAGACTGGAAGGTATGAGGGGGCGAACTGAATTAGAAAGAGGGGCGAGCTTGCTGCCACGATCAATAACAACAACGCAACTCATGGATAGTACCTCCTAAGCAGGCCCAATGCAGAGAAGTGCGTGCCAGATGATCCCTGTGTCCTGGAGCTGCCCCTCTGGCTGTCAGCAACTTCACCATCTGCCCCTGTCCCCTTTCCACTGCATAGAGCAAGGCTGTCCTTCCTTCCCAGTCCTCTGCATCCACTTCCCATCCCCGATCCAGTAGCAGCTCAGCTACAGCAGCTTCACCTGTTTCTGCTGCCAGATGCAGAGCTGTGGCCCCTGTGCAAAGAACAGCAGAGAGGAATCACTGAGCATGGAAATGGCTATGCAGCACGTGTGTGGGGTACTACGGGGTAAGGTCGGACAAAAAGGACAACTTAGAACATCCAAGAGCTTTGCACTGCTAAACTGTATGATTTGCCATCAAGACAAAGCACATGGATTTGATGCAGCGTTCACCATAAGTCCGTACATGGTCGTTTGTGATGCCACGTTACTCCTTGATACGTCGGACGCGGACGTACGGACGTATGGTGAACGAGGCATATGACCACTGGATTGCTTGCATACTGTAAGCCTGACCAGTAGTCTTGTTTTACAAAGTAATGGTAGAAGAAGATGTATTCGAAATTTCTCCATCCGAAATTACCCCACATTGCCCTACACATAAGAAGAATGCACGGGGAAAGAGACGAAGTCGTTCCTGTTGTACCTCTCACTGTGTCCCTGGCTTCTCTGTTGACAGATGCAGTTGTAAGGAAGAGAGCCACTGCATCCCAGGCCCCAGCTGAAGCCGCCCACATCAACGGAGAACGACCCTTCGCATCCACAATCACGTCATCTCCATTCTTACCCCGCTGCTCGCCTGAAGAAAGGCAACACAACCTACTTATTCAAAACATGGCTGTTTGTAATGCGGTTGATGATGAAGTATGAAGAAATATAGGGACGAAACAAACACCCAAAGGATCAACGAATTTTCATCTACGAATCCCCAGTTACATAGCCCACTCTGAAAACCGTTCTTAGGTTGGTGACACTAAATACCGCGCGGTGACACCTCACGACGATCCAAAGAGTTAGGGCAAGTAGTGAATAATAGTCCATTAGCTAATCGGTTGAGGCGTCTCAAGTTTGTTCAGCGTAAAAGTACCTACTACTGTTAGTATAGTTCTAATATGCAGTTGTGTGATTGCATTCGATTCCACTTTTGCCTCCTTGAACACCCTCAACCTTGTTTGCAGTAGGAAGGAAGGAATGAGCTCACCTGTTTCTTTATCTCCAGTGACTGCAGCTGCATTTATCATCCTCTCCAACGCTTCCTTCTGATTATTCTGCGCCGCATAATGCAAGGGACTGGCAGAGTTCACGGCGTCTCTTAACCGCGGATCAGCCCCATTCAGCAACAGGGCATCCACATGCTGAACACGTCCCAACCTCGCGGCCCAATGCAGCGCCGTCCTTCCCGCAGCATCCCGCACGTCCGTCTGTCGCTTTTTCGTAATATCACCCAAAGACGCACTATCGGCTGCACTGGAAGACGACGATAAAAACAGCCGAAGAGCCGGCAAATTATCCGCAATCACAGCCAAATGCAATCCCGTTAACCCCTTCCCAACTGTCCGTCCTCCGCCACGGGGAGGGTTAAGGGCGGTTAAAGGGGAACGTTCCATCATCAGCGTTAAACAGTCCAAGGCCTCTGGATTGTGACTGAGAACTGCCCAGTGCAGGGGAGTCTTGCCGCTGTTATCTGCCAGTTCCAAACAGCACAGTGGTTTCCTATGATGGATAGTGGAGTCTGGTTGAAGAGTAGGAGTAGGAGTAGGAGTAGGAGTAGGAGTCTGGTTGAATGCGAGTAGAAGACGGAGGGACGTGAGACGGCCCGAGGACGCGGCCCAATGCAGAGGAGAGCGGCCGTCTGAGTCCAGAAGGGAACACCAGTCGACATGAGGAACAGGAAACAGGCGGGTGCAATGGGACAGAAGAAGCTAAAACACACAGGGTACCGTGGGGAAAATCCGGCCACCCAAGTTTCTGCATATCTCAGCAACCAATGAACCGATTGAGGCAACTATGATATCAATCGATTCCTTTGAACTGTTCTCTTTCATATGAGCTATTCATTCGGTTCATCATTTCCTGAAACAGGAAAGTTTAAGGAAGCTTTAGGTGCCCGGGTTTGCCCCATGGCCGGGTTTACCCCATAGTCCGTATAAGAAGAGCTTGAGGCACTCGTTCATTCATAGTTCGGTACATGGAGTGAAATACTGTATTGTGGAGATTTATGTAATAGCGGAAGAAGGCTTTACTCACGCACTGATAGCATGAACTTGTCCATGCGTCCATGCATTTTGAGCAAAAAGTCTTCCGCGACTTCGTAAATCGGCGCATGACATTCGCTCAATGGACCGAACATAGTGGCAGTAATTACTCACACCATTTAAATCAGCAATAGATTTGGCAATCTTGATTCAAAGAGAGACAATGCCAACTATTTCAGCCTTACAACACTTTTTGACGTACTTCTTTCTCTCTAATAGATCAAGCACACCTTTGATATTCTTTCAAGGAGTTACGGGTGTCCAAAACTCGCTCGTAGACGAAACATTTTCCCACTAACGAGGGGCTAGCGCTCTTCTACCCCAAAAAATACCTTTTGCAAGTCACGGACACCCGTGAAACCTTTAAAAATGTGAAAAACGTGTTGTGCGCATACCTGAAGACATTTCGATTTACTCAGCCTGGCCGCAAAATGGAAGGGTGTAACCCCGGCGAGATCTCCCGACAAAACCATCGCTCCAAATCCACCAACCTCTTTCTCAATCTTTCCCCTGCTTGAAATCTGCTCTTTTTCCTTCCATCTCAACAGCATCTGCACACATCTGGCAGCATCCTTAGCACATGCCCAATGCAGGGCGGAGCGCGAGAGTCGATCCCGGACCTGCGGACGCACACCCCGCCGCAATAACCACTCGGCCACCGGCGCGCGGTCGCATAAACACGCAAACATGAGTAATGAACGACCGGATTCGTCGCAGGCAGTCAGTAGGCTTGGATCTGCGTGCAAAAGGCTGGATAACTCCTCTTTTTGTCCTGTCATTGCGGCTACCATGGCCCTAGCGAACAAAGTTTTGGTTGCAGTTGGCTGTGGAATGTCCAAAGAGGAAATTGAAACCTTTTCCTCCACTGACAAAATAAGGTCTTCTTCCGCAGGTGTGGCTGAATTTTCCAGAAATTCTTCTCTTTTTTCTTGAGAAGGAGCCGATTCCATGCTTTTGGAGTGCAGATGGGAAAAGAGGCAGAAAAATTCGCTGTCTTGTGAGTTCCTGCAATTTTTCGACAGTATTTGGATCAGAAAATTGATTGAAAGCGGGATTTCTCTTGGACAGGAGGGATGTTCGAAGTCCTTTCTTCGCTTTCCGGAGAAAGTTTACAGACAGAATCAAACAGCAAACGCAAAATCAAATCGCGCGGAAAAAAAAGAAAATGATAGCCATGGACTACTAGAAAGATTTCTTAGAACTGTTTCCATAGACACTGAAATAGAAGAACGGCCGCCTCACAGTGCAGAATTTCCATCGTGGTCTTGCTCATATTTTGTAAAATAATTTGCCACGAGACGAGCGATTACTTTCATGTACCCCTAGAGCGCACGCTCCGCTTCGCTAAGCGCGTTGGATGAAGCAAAGCGAAGCGACAGGCGCGCAACGAAGGACGTGCGCTCTAGGGGTACGTGCCACTACTTCCACTTTTTGAATAAAAAGAATTTTAAAAATATCTGCGGATGATTCTCTTCATTCTAATGACAAATCGGATTATAGAGAAGAAGCGATGAAGAAAAACATGGCTCACAAGCGCAAGAGAAAAGACAGCAGTAAGTGTAAGTTTCCCGACCTGCAATACCCCTCAGGAACTTTATGTTTCCCTAGTAATGCGGCAGGCAGCAGTGACCACAGGAAAACACTTTCGACCCTCCCCAGGACCTTCACGACGGCTTAGCTTCATATGTCTAAAGCGCCAGATTTAGTTCACATTTGTTCACATCTTCTTTTATTGGCTGACACCATTGTGAAGAGCAAGGATTGGCCACAGGTCACTCAATTGACCAAGCTGCTCTTCAGCTACTAGCCTGCTAGGGTGTGCAGAGTAAACAAAAGGAAGGCAGCAGCTTGCGAAGTTGCATTAACAGGTCAGCCAAACATTTCTAATTACAGCGCAAAAATATGAGTGACAACAGGTCAAAATTTTTTGCTAAAAAAGTTGGGCAAAGCTTTGCGGTCATTTTGAACTGTAAATGATTATTATTCACCCAATATTGATGTGCCAGTAGCTAATCAAAGACTCGCAGTTTGACCTTGGTGCTGTGCCAATAACACTGTTAGCAGCCTGCCTGCTTTACTTTACAACAGGAAGGGTTGGCTTCGCTTCCCTTTTGCCTCACATCAAAAACCGAAGCCAACTCCTTATTGCAAGCTTAGGTCCCACCACGAGGCCCCGCCCCTTTGCCGGCGCTTTAGACATAGAAAGCCGGCTGCGGTGTTCGACCCTTGTCGTGAGCTGGAATTCTTTCAAAGGAGCAACAAGACTATGGCATTGGGCAAGAAAGAGATGGAACAAACGCCTCCAAAAGGTACATGCTGTAACTTTTCCACAGGGTTTTTCCATAGACACTATAATGGGGAGGATGACCACCTCACAATACAAGTTTCCAATGTGGTCTGGTGCAAATTTTGTAAAAATAATATTTTGCCATGAGACGAGCACATAATTTGCTATGAGGCAACTACTTTGTGATGGCTACTACTACCATTTTAGTGTCTATGGTTTTTCAGCCTCAACTCCAATCATGAATCTTGTCATATCTCTCCTCCTAAAGAACCAATTTGGTTCAAATTTTGTTCTGTGGAGGTGGTGATATGGCAATGTCTGCGATTGGAGTCAAGGCTGGAAAACTTGACAGTATGGATATGGACAGTATTCAGACAATGGACATACATATGATGTAGGACACCCAATGTTCAGTGCACAGAAATGCCTTAGGGCTTAGATGGCATAAGATGTACTAAAACAATTTTCGGGCTTGGACATTGGGCGTTTGCATAAGGCCAGACACATTGAATAATGATTGTTGCATGGATATTATTAATGCAACTTGATGCGTTTTTTGTCGCAGATGCATTGTGAGGGACTCATCAAATCAAACCATCCTCTGGCCCATGGCATGGCATTGGGCTGCACTCCTGGGAAATGTTTGCTGCTATCACAACAACAGTGGAGAAGTGAATAGTCTTCATGCACCATGGATTCAGAAGCCCATATTTGAGCTGGTTATTTGCCAGCTGCTGCAGGAATATGGCCTGCTGGAAGAAATCTCAGTCAACAAACTGTACTGGAGTAATGGGTACAATTTTGCAGCTGGAATTGTCTCGAAACTGTTCAACTGCATGGCAAAGAACAAGGCAATACTCTTGGCATCATTTGTCGAAAATTAACAGCATGTGGAAAGGGTCCTACTCCAATCATAACTACGTTTTGAAGCTCAAAAGTCAGAAAACATAACTGTTACCTATTGAATGGGGACATATGATTTGTATTGTATTTCCAGTGTTCTTTGTCATTTTATGGAACCCATGTGACCGCTATGCATGTTATTATAATTATAGAATAGGTTTTTATGTGTAGTTCATATGTTGATTGAAAACTGTCCACCCTGAATCAATTTTGTCACTATTATTGTAAGAACACTGTCAGACCACGTTGGAAAACCTGTATTGTGAGGCGGTCGTCCTCCCCCATTCTAGTGTCTATGACTGTTTCTCTTAGTCATTCCTATTAGAATTATTTAGTTAGACTTATCTTCTGAGATCTTTCGACAAGTAAATGGAATTTTTGAAGGTATCTCAATCCACCACTTTGAAAACGTTTGGAAAAATTGTTTCTTTGCTAATTTTTAGCAAATCCAAAAAATACTACGGCTCAAAAAACTTAAAATCAAATAGTTAAGTCTCGCTGTAAAACTCATTACCTACACGAACTGTCGTCCCGCTCACGCTGTCGCATTTTTGACCCCATCACTCTGGGCCAGAGTTGAACTGCGACTGACAAATTTCATTCGCAGCGAAACAAAGAAAACCCCAATATCTGATCACGCTATTTTATTTTCTCTGCTTCTTACAGATGGCGAAGTGGATGCGCAAGTCGGAAGCGTGGAGCTGTTCACCGACTGTCAGTACGGCGGAATGCGAGTGAGTTTGCAGTCGCAGCGACCCATTTCCGGCTACATGTTCGCCAAGAATCGATTCGGAACATGTCGCGCAGATCTGAGCAACAGTCTACGGGCGGAACTCACCCTGAGTTTCCCCGAAAATGTGAGGGAGGACGAAGATGGAAGCGAACGCGGGGAGAGCAGGGATTGCGGAGTCGTGGAAACGGTATTGAGAAAAAAACTGTTGTGTTCAATAATAAATAAATAAATAAATAAATAAAAAATAAGTAAATAAATAATAAGTAAATAAATAAATAAATAAATAAATAAATAAATAAATAAATAAATAAATAAATAAATAGGCCTAAATAAGTAAATAAATAAATGTTTCAGGGTCGCAGCAAGTATAGCGCGCTGGTCGTTGTGACCATGAACAATTTGGGCATTCCTGGTCTTGTGACGGACGCCGATCGCTTTTTCAACATCACTTGCGACTACACCCAATTTGTACAGAATCGCATCATGGCTACTGGACCGGGGATGAAAGTCAAGTAAGAATTTGCTCATTTCCTTGTGCAATCTGGTAAATAAAAAAATAGATACCGTACTCCGACAAATTATTTGTGAATATTCTCGTTTGTACAGGGCCAAAGACGAGATGCCGGAGTTATTTCCGGATGGCAAGATACAGATTCCGTCACCGGTTGAGGTTGCGCTGGAGAGAAGCGATTTAATTGGAGGAGGCAGTCGGCCGTTTAAGGAGCGCTGGAGATCGGCGGAAACCGGGGTTTTGGGCGAGAAAATGCGACTGGCTTTCAATTACGCCAGGGGATTCAGTACGTAAAGTTTTGCGTCGAATTTTCTTAGCCTATAAGTTATAACCCGATATTCACCTCGCGCCAAATGCTTTGAAAAGCTGTTTTGTGAGTTTTCTTCGGGTGGTGCCATTATTAGGAATGTTTCTGCTATCTTTCTTTGTTGCAGAACATGACCTGATGGGGGTTTTCGTACGCCAGTGCAATGCCACGAGGGTTTTTGGACCACCACCGGAACCGGAACCACTGGTTCTGATTCAGGATGGGTAATAAAATAAAGGCAGAACAGAACCTTCTTTTTAACGTAGTATAGGTACAGTATGTTGGTTGGTTTGGAGTAACGCCATTGGTGTCGTTGCCAATCCCGCTTTCAGATGTCCGACTCCAGCAGTACAAAGGACCATCATGACCGGACCTATCGCTGACACGGCTGATGGCTTTTTCGCACCATTCACCGTCTTCAAATTTGATGGGGGACCGTCGCTGAAAATAAACTGCCAAGTGGACTTGTGCGAAGGGGGCTGCAATCCGGTAAAAAAATATTAAAAAGAAATGCAATAAAAGCAAAGTGAAAATGAATATTTACGGTTTTTTTCAGACTACCTGTGCAGTAAAAGGTATTCCACAGCGGTCTTTTGGACGGAAAAAGCGAGACCTAACTACTGCATCGACAAACGACAACAACGACATTTTGACCGATGCTGAGGAGAAGAATGAACTATTTTTCACTGCGGCATATGCAATGAAACCGCCAACTCTGTTGACGATCTGGTGGATAGTTTTCAAGATGACTCAGCTTTCAGCAATTATTATTCTTCTAGTATGTCGTCTTCAGACTTGTTTTTTGAATCCCTTGGTACATCAACTACAGCTGCTTCGACATCCAAGCCAAGGACCAAAGCCACGACTGCAAAAATACCTAAACGACTAACATTTTCCTCGCCAAATGTCGACTCAGAGTCGGTAAAAATCGTGAAGAAAACGCGAACTCGAAGCCTAATTTTTACTGTGGTGGATCGTTTACCGGAATGTCGAGGAAAACGCCTGCAGGTGTCTTCACAATTTCGCCCACAACGAAGGAAGAGGAAATTTTGGCCAGGTCCCACGATCAATCGATCAATAACAATTTGGTCAGTAATCAGCTGCTGACGAACAACCTACAGGCGTCGCTGAATAGCGTGCAGTTAAAGGAGGAGTTTTTCGTATCTCAAATGGCACAGCTGCGACAAGTGTGTCTGAAACGGAGCAGCTTCATCGGATTGTTCATGTTTCTCGGGATTTTGTGCTTCTGTCAGGTTGCGTTTAGCTGGATACATAATTAAGCGCCATTTACTCGCGGACAGTACTAGTTGCTAGCGACGGAAATGAAAATGGCGTCATAAGGAGAGATTGAGTTGGTTGGTAGAAACTTTGCTATGGCCGTTACACGTACGTAGACGTACACGCACTACAAAATATACATCACATGCTTGTTCAGAATTTCTACCAACGTACTGTGTGTGACATGTGTATGCATACTGTATCTTCATTGTATCTGTCGCTGTGGAAAGGGAGAGATGAAAGATGGCTGTACCATGTAAGTGTGAGTTGACGTCATCGTCCATGACTCCATGGACCATGAGTACACACAACACGTGGATTGAAGATGCTTATGTAAATATAAAATAGGCGCAACAGCGCCGTTATCTTTTGCGCAGAAAGTTAAGTACCGAGCAAACAATGCATATGTAATTATGCATATAAACTACACATACATACATACTGTAGGCCCCTTGTACATGCTTTATGTTCATAGTGTTAGCTCATACACACATCCTTTTCTTTATGCTATGCATGTAATGTACAGTACAGTACAGCGCTCGTATACCTAAGTGCACGTGTACTTTAGTCCAACCAAAACAGTTTTGAACTGGAGGATATCTATCACATGTCAGATGACATACGGAGAGTGCGGGATGTACCACCCATTGCATATTCGTCTTAACTGATAAGGACACATTTTTGCACTGTCATCGCAAGACCAGCTTTTACTTGCTCATACACAGCCTCATGAGTGAATAAATCAAAGTGCTCTCGTTCTCATCTCTCTTTCTCGACAGTCCCAACAATTTTCGGCTTTGCTTTGCACAGTGCAAGCAGCTACGGTACGAGCTATACCTGAATCGGAATGCATCGCCTATTCTCTTGGACCCGCAGTTTCTCTCGTCAATCCACGAGTACCTCACCTGCTGTGGAAGGAGGGTAATGGAATGCGCAAGGGCTAAAAACAATGGAATGGTACCTAACCTACGTACTAGCGTATATACTTTACGTAACATACACATCCACATACGTACTATTGGTGCATACCGGCTGCATGGCATTTTACCCGGTAAACCGGTAATTTTACCTTTTTCAGAAATCCTTACCCGGTAAAACCGGTAAGTCAGAAATTTTTACCCGGTAAATCCGGTAAAATGTGTGGCCTAGTTTCAGGCGAATTTATTGGTGGTCGTGGTCGTAACAGTTGTTGCAAAGTTTTGGTAGGGCACAACGACATTTTCAATTCCATCGAATTACGTTATGTAGTACGTACGTACCGCACAGCATGCGTAAGCATAGGTATGTAATGTAGGTGTGTACGTACGTACATACTAAACAAACATGAACCAAAAAATAACTCCAGTTCATTTGATTGGAGAAGTTTTTGGGCCCAATGGCCAAGGGAACCTGCGTGCCAATTGCGGACGTCGAGGGTATGAAATGAAACCTAGGCAATATCCTAATGATACGTATTTATTTAGTTTAGATGTTACTGTGCTTGGGTTCGTAAAAAGTCACCAACAAGCACAGAAAGAAAACGTGTGAAATTTCACAAAAAGTATCTCGAGAACTTAGTACTGCTGCACAAAAACTTGCTTGAAAGAGCTCGATCATACATACAGCCATCAATTTTTACCTGGTACTCGCAGTGCAAGGTGGTAGGCGGTAAAATCCGGTACCAGCGGTAAAAATTTTTACCGGCTCCGGTAATACCGGCAAGGCCAGGCGGTAAAAGGTAAGCCGGTAAATTTTACCGGCTCAAAATTGTCCCGGTACCGGGTAAAATTTACCCGGTAAAGATACCTGCTGCACCAATAATACGTACCACTTCGATGAAAGAAAAGCGCCATTCTTCTAGAAATGACCAAAACGTGGGAATGCACACCGCCCATCGACAACTGCTGGACAGGGTTGGTCCACAATTCTGTCAAGACTTGGACTTGGCATCGTTAATGACTCACATTCAGGCTAGCGGATTACTGACGCCAACAGACAAACAGCAGGTTACTAGGTACGTACGTATGTATGTGTACACGAGGCATGAAATTCTGGAAAAATGTATACATAGGCACATACCATGGTCGTACATATAAGGTAGGCCTAGATGCAATACCTACAATGCACTGATCTGCTAACCTAACCAACCTCTTTCACCAACCTAACCTACCTACCTCATATAATGAATGGTGAATTATTGAATAATCAATGGATGACTGTCTTTTTTAGCGCGCTGCTCACGGAATACGAAAAACGAGGGAAACTCATAGACATCATCAAGGAAAGAGGACCAAACGCCTTTGCCATGTTTTATGAGACCGTGAAAAAGCTAGGACCGGGGCAGAAACATCTGGCAGATTTGCTGGAACCAGGAATCCAAGCCAACTTCTGTGCGCAGTACAAGGAAAGATGGGCTCACATGTTTGCTGCCATCATCCAGCTGTACAACCTCTTTGCCACAATTCAGTTGATACCAAACCTGTCATGCGCCAACCTGCCCATCGACGAGCTGTACGTCAATCTGACCATGCGAACGAAACACAGACGCCTCAAAGGGGAAATCAGCGAGGACTACGACGCTTGCTTGAAAGCAGCCAGAACTGGTCAGCCAGTAATCATCCAAGGTGACGCCGGAAGTGGAAAAAGCACACTGGTGAAGAAAATCTGCTGGGACTGGGCCAACAACAACTTTGCAGCAGAGCAACCCCTGGCTGGTTTCAAGCTGGTGCTCATTGGGAAGCTGCGTGACATGAAAGGCAAGAAGCTCAGCTCTTGTGTTGACCTTTGCTGGCAGTGGATGTGTAGAAGAAGTCATCCACTACGAAAGCTAAACATGAACAGTGGCGAAGAGCTGTTGGGTTCATTAAATTTGCAAGGGGAAGACGTTCTCCTTCTTTTGGACGGATTGGATGAAGCAGCACCAGACGACTGTGATGAACTCATGCAGCTTTTCACACAAGAGGGTGAAATGGTCATGGGCTGTCCCACAATAATAACAACACGACCACACACGGTTGGAGAAATAATGTACAAATACGAGATTGCCTACATTCAACCTCTCAGCTTAAAGCAGATGGAAGAATTTGTGCACAAGCACTTCCAAAAAATAGACGGCAATTCTGAAGAAGAAAAGAAAAAGTTTCTTGAAAAGTTGAGAACTGACAAACATTTGCAAGAGGGGCTAGGGCCTCCACTGCTTCTACTGATGGCAATGACCATTGGATACGCCAACATTTCCAGCAGCAAATATCGTCTATACAAAGAGATGTCTATCAAGCTATTGAAAACATACGTCGACGCACACCGGCCATACAGCTATCAATCCTGACGATTGGATGGATAATCCAGACATTCTCGCCCTTGGATCCATGGCATGGCACGGCCTGATTGAAAGCGAAGAAGGCACTGTGCTCTTTGACCAGCAAACAGTGGAACAGTACAACTTTGACTATCGACTGATGGAAGCCGTGGGTTTTCTTGTGGCTGAGGAGCAGACCACAAGAACCATGTCAGCTACTCAAACGGTGAAAACATACGCATTCTCTCACAAAACAATGCAGGAATTCTTCGCTGCTATTGCACTTGGAAAAGAATATCAAATACTTTGCTGTGATGATGAATCACAAAAGTTTCCACAAGAAGGACATCGCACAAGATGTGGACAGATAAGACGTTTTCTGGACGTATTCAGTTGCACAGGAAAAGAAAGCTGGTTGGCTCCTAGTGTGGAGCAGACCTTCCTATTTCTGTTTGGCTTCATCGCCACAGAGTATCCAAACCATCTGCGAACCTTTCTCGAGCAGTGCAAGAGATATTTCAAACAATGGAGCTATGGATATTTGTCTTCTGCAATTGCTGTGATCCGAAGTTTGAAGCTGGAATGCTCAACTGAATCCCAGTACTCTGACTGCCTTGGCACACTGCGTTCTGTCGTTGTGCCATATATCACGGGACGCTTCACCGTGGGCGCGTTCACCATCTCACTGTCTGATCTGCAGCTGATGGATCCATCATCATTCAGCGCTATTTGCGATGGTTGTTCCCTGTGGAAGCATTCTTATTCTGAAAAACACTGTATCGTAGTAGACGTGGACGCCTTCGCGTACATTCCATCTTCATATAGCCGAATAGCGGAGGCGGTGGAGAGGCACAGATTCGGAAGGTGGTGGTTGAATGGAAGCCCAGTCAAGATGGCGCAGTTTCTGCCATTCATCGTCTCGTACAACGTGAAATGGCTGCAGATTGATCTTCGTCATCAGATTGATGGCGCGGATTTTGCGGCGTCTCCAGTAATCCAGTTGCCAATGATGGAAAGCGTGGGCGAATTGCGTGTTGATTGTTCTCAGATTTCAGATGCAGACTCAGTCTTTCCTCTTTTGTCTGCGGTACTGAAGGCTACTCCCAATTTGATACCGCTGATTCTGATGGGAAACAATACAGAGCTCGATCCTGACATGCTGCAATATGCCCCGAAACGCATTCAAGAGCTCGCGCTGCACTCAATGTGCATTGGTGCTGGAACTCTCGCCGTCCACTTCTCATCATCTGGAGATCAGTACAGGGAGATGGTGACGCTTCGGCTGATGGATTGCCAGTTGACAGCACCTGTCGCAGTTGAAATTCTCCAGTCATTGCGGCCAATCTGTCCCAATCTGTCAGAGGTTGTTTTCGACCATAACAGACTTCTCGGGAAGAGTGAATCGGGCTTCAAAGCTCTCAGCAGTGAAATCGCCCAGTTTCCCAGCATGAAGACCGTGCGGCTGATATCGTGCGGTTTGTCTGATGCTTCGCTGCCCGCAGTTGAGTCGCTGCTGACTGAATGCAAACAGTTGAAGTGGTTTTCGATCGAATGGAATCGCATTGACGAAGACGGGCCAGCGTACCAAAATCTGAAAAAGATCGCCGAGAGAAAAGGCGTACGCGGCCTATTATACAGGGTGTCTCACGTAGACCTACCTAATGATACAGCCTTATAACTTCCGTAATACAGTAGATATCAAGCTGAAATTTTGTCCCCGGAAACCCAAGAATATACCATTTCTTGTGGCAAAATTTGAGCCAGATAGGTCAACTAGGGATGAAATTACAGGCTTGCAAAGTTGAGACCACGTTTTTCAACATTTTGAAATCAGTGGTGCCGGTATTGACCTCGACAGCTCTTTGAAGGCTGTTATGGGCTGTAAATCGCCTGTAGTTTTAAATTCGTTGTGTTTTGGACTGTGCTAACGTCAAGTCATTGTCGTTCCGCAATATTACCACGTTGGATGAGCTGCTTGACCATGCTCAGCAGAAGATTGCAGTCCCAAAACCACGCTCAGTGCGGAAAATGCGAAAAACAGGGTCCAACATTTCAAAGCACGTAATTTCATCCCTAGTTGACCTATCTGGATAAAATTTTGCCACAACAAATGGTATATTCTTGGCTTTCTGGGGATAAAATTTCAGCTTGATATCTACTGTAATACGGAAGTTATAAGGCTGGATCGTTAGGTAGGTCTACGTGAGACACCCTGTAGTAGTTCGATTGATAATTTGACAAGTTTCAAACAAGAAACACATAACATATATGTACAGTACGTACGGTATTTGCCGCTCTTGCTAGCGCTTTGTCTGACCGACACCACAACAGCAAAGGCTTTATGACATCAGCCTTCGTTTCGATTCTATTGTTTTACTGCTAAAATGTTGAATATCTAGTTTTAGCTACTGCAAAATACACTGCATAAATCATGTAACTTCTAATAAGTAACTGCAGCAAACTATGTACCGCACCGTACAGGCATACGTACTCACTGTATTTTTGGGTGTATATTCCCTGGTTTATAACCCCTAACTTACAATGCGTACCTGAACCGACCATGTAGCTCGTCGAAAGCTAGCCATAGACACAGCTTTTTGACCTAAAAAATATGTACGTATTTATCTACAAACCTCACAAAAACCATAATTTTGTCTACATACTATTTCCCTCCTGAATATCCCCCTCCAGTTGTATATCCCCCTAAAAGACCTCTCAGTTTCTTATATCCCCAGGGGCTATACACCCAAAGTAGAGCAGTCATTTCTTCATCAAGCAACGCAACAAAAGCCAAATCCTCCCGTAATCGTGAAATCACATTGCATCTACTAACAACTTACGTTTCCTGGCTCCAAAAATCCTTACATCACACCAAAAGTCACAAAATATAGTAGCAAAAAAGCAGTGTTTCATATTTCCCTACAAAATAAAATAAATACACACTACGTAAAGACGCCACCTTCCAGAAATACACGTTACGTGTCCAGCACTTGGAAAAAATAAAAGTGCAAAATTCTGCTGAAACAGGACAATAGCTTGAGCAGAGGTCAAAAAATAAAATACTCGTATGCATCCTCAATTTTGTCATACAGCACAGTAGCAAAGCAGTAGAAGAAACGAGCGATACAACAGCACAGCCTATTTTAGCCAGAGTCTCAATGCATGTGACATAAGAGAAAACCTCCAGAATAAGTATTAGCCTTAGGAGTTGCACAAGTCTTATGCCCTGGCCCCCAGTACACATCCTATACGTTACGTTACGTACACGTACAGACTGTGGGTACAGAATAGTGACCAAGAAAGAACTCAACTCACAAGCGAGTAGACACGAAAGATTTCTCTGGACTCGGGCTAAGACTAAGGAACGGTGCGTCTTTTTGCATCGGTGTTCCTTCATCGATTTCTATTCGAACGCCAGTCATTCCAACCACTCCACTGACATCCCCACTTTGGAGTCGTAGTGTTGTTTTCTGTCGCACTCTGTAGCCACGGTAGACAGCCTGAATCTTGGTAGCAGCCACAGAAATCAGACGAGCATAGCTTAAACCTCCTTCGCTCTCCAGTAATTCCACCATCTCAGCACTTGGAGCTAAAAAGAAACAAAAGAGCAGGCGTACCATTTGTCCATGCAGGCTTGCTTGCTTGCTGGACTTGCTTGGAATACCAATTAAAAAAATTAATTTAAAAAACTAAAAAATTGAAAAGCCGACTATTAGCCTTAGCATATTCACTACCTGCGCTAAGATTCTTTGTGTGGTAGTGAAAGTGGCCCCGCGGTATTTAGTGCAAGTTTAGGTCGGTGTGTCGATGGGGATGTTGACGTGGTTTAGTCATCTAGGAGCGAAAAAGAAAAGGGAAGAAACAGTACTGATCTTCTCTCTGTCGCACTTTTTCCTTTGTCATATTGTGCAATATCAGTACATGGCCATGCTACAATGTGCATAACTGAGTAAAAAAATAAATACCGCTAGAGCGTTCGGATGACAGCGCTCCAGCACTGAACCATGTCAAACTCTGAGGCTAATAAGCCCGCGTTCAGAACAATGATAATAAAAGGCAAGACGTTCATTCAATAGCTTCAATCGAGCACATCTCCAAAGGCTTATTCACACTGGAGAAAAGCGCGCATCCGTGGCCGTCAATGCCTTTGCATCCAATCAGCATACGCCCGGCGTACGCTCAAGCGCATGTCTACGATGTGAATGAGGCATCATTCTTTCTCTCCCCTCTTCTTACCCAAATCCAAAGGGGTGACGGGCAGTCCTTCCTGTGCTTCCAACTCCTTGGCTGATGCTTCCCTTCGCTCTCCCTTTAACTCCTCCTCCTTCAGCTGCTGTAGAGGAAGAAGTGCGATGGCGTTAACGAAGCAGTCCCACTGCAAGAGGAAACGAGCGGCCTCCAGTCGATTCTCAGCTGCCGCGTAGTGCAATGGAGTACAGGCGCAGTTGCCAGCACGGCTGGGGTTAGCGCCCGCCTGTGCGAAGGAAAGAAAAGAATGGGAACATGATTTGCATCTCAACTACTGACTGACATGTAAAAGTTTAGGGGAAGCTGGGGGCAATTACGAGCGGCTATTTGTAATCTGACTTGCGAGAGTTGTCTCTGGTTTGACCTTTGCCCGTGCTGCGCAATTTACACGTATTCCCGCAGAATAGAGTGCATAAAACGCTGAAGAAAAATGTAAAGCCCGTGTTTCAATTTTGGCAGCACGGGCATTCACAGGCACAGAGCCAACTTTCGCTTGTTTGTGGTCGATGGAAGCAAAAGAGATTGACTAGGAAGCAACGTTGAATGCATTTGCATGCGTACTGTACGTACACTAGGGTAACCAGGGGCAAATTCGGCGGGTAAGTTGGGATAAATTCAACCGTCTTGTATCATTCACATCAACCCCACAAAACCTCTATCAGCTGTGCCAGTTTCCATCCAATAGAAGAATAACCTGGCCCAGAATTTTCCCAGCTTACCCCAGCTCAAAACGGGAGCATACAGAATACGTACGTGTACAGCGTAATCTGTGTAGTACATAGGTACCTGTAGGAGGAGGGAGACAGAGGAGACGCTGCCAGCGAAAGCGGCGCAGTGAATCGGCGTCCTTCCTCCAGCGTCTGTCGCTTCCGCGTCCTGTTTCAGAGTGCGCACAAACTGACTACACAACTGCGTCTGACCTACAAACACACACACACACATGCACATGCACTGCACAATACTTCGCATATCATGACCCAGTAATTCCCGCAATCCGTAAATATCCGTAATTCCCAAATGGAGATGAAGACACATCGGAGGGCCCGAATTATCCCACACTACCCTGTGTATCGATACCCTTTCGTACTACCCTGCTTGCAATGCAATCACCCAAGCCTATTTCTTCACGTAAACCAGTCAAAATATATTTCATTCCAAAAATTTGACCTCCTAAACCCCTGCTGGTTACTCAACCATCCAACTCCCCTACACCACTTTGTCCCACTTTGTTTGTGCACGAGTTTGCGTTATCGAGGCCATTCCTTTTCACAGCACCCTCAATCCTTCCAGCCTTATAGCCAGCCGAAACATCAAGGTCACGAGTTCACCCAGGCAGCTGCGCCCAGCAAAACAGTCACGAAAAGTTCATCGTCTTTGGATGAACAAACCAAGCCATAAGACTGGAAGGTATGAGGGGGCGAGCTGAATAGAAAGAGGGGCGAGCTTGTGGCCACAATCAATCAATATAACAATAACGCAACTCATGGATAGTACCTCCGAAGCAGGCCCAATGCAGAGGAGTGCGCGCCAGATGATCCCTGTGTCCTGGAGCTGCCCCTCTGGCTGTCAGCAACTTCACCATCTGCCCCTGTCCCCTTTCCACTGCATAGAGCAAGGCTGTACTTCCTTCCCAGTCCTCTGCATCCACTTCCCATCCCCGATCCAGTAGCAGTTCAGCTACAGCAGCTTCACCTGTTTCTGCTGCCAGATGCAGAGCTGTGGCACCTGTGCAAAGAACAGCAGAGAGGAATCAATGAGCATGGAAATGGCCATGCAGCGCGTGTGTGTGGGGTACGACGGGGTAAATTCGGACGAAAAGAGAAACTTAGAACATGCAGGAGCTTTGCAATGCTAAACTGAATGATTTGTCATCAAGACAAAGCACATGGGTTCGATGTCGCGTTCACCATACGTCAGTACATGCGTACGTCCACAGTATCTAGGAGTACATGGTCGTTTGTGATGCCACGTACTCCTTGATACGTCGGATACGGACGTACGGACGAATGGTGAACGAGGCATATGGCCACCGGATTGCTTGCACACTGAAAGCCTGACCAGTTGTCTGATTTACACAGTAATGGAAGAAGAAAATGTACTATTCCAAAATTCCCGATCCGAAATTACCCCCACATTACCCTACACATAAGAAGAATGCACGGAGAAAGAGACGAAGAAGTCATTCCTTTCACCTCTCACTGTGTCCCTGGCTTCTCTGTTGACAGATGCAGTTGTAAGGAAGAGAGCCACTGCATCCCAGGCCCCAGCTGAAGCCGCCCACATCAACGGAGAACGACCCTTCGCATCCACAATCACGTCATCTCCATTATTACTCTGCTGCTCACCTGAAGAAGGCAAAGCAACCTACTTATTCATTCATTACATGACTGTTTACATGCAATTGATGATTCTGTATGAAGAAATTTGAGACGGAACAAATACGCAGAGCCAACAAATATTTATCTGCGAATCCCCAGTTACGTAGCTCACTCTCCAATCCGTATAATAAATATGCCTGTAGGTAGGTGACACTAAATACCGCGCGGTGACACCTCATGACGATACAAAAACGTTAGCGCAAGTAGCGAATAGTCTGATTAGCTAATCGGTTGAGGGGTCTCTCAAGTTCCTTTAGCATAAGAATGACACTGTTAGTATCATGCTAAATAGGCACTTGTGTGATGGCATTCGATTCCACTTTTGACCCCTTGGACACCCTCAACCTTGTTTGCAGTAGGAAGGAAGGAATGAGCTCACCTGTTCCTTTATCTCCAATGGCTGCAGCTGCATTTATCATCCTCTCCAGCGCTTCCTTCTGATTATTCTGCGCCGCATAATGCAAGGGACTGGCAGAGTTCACGGCGTCCCTTAACCCCGGATCGGCCCCGTTCAGCAACAGGACATCCACGTGCTGAACACGTCCCAACCTCGCGGCCCAATGCAACGCCGTCCTTCCCGCAGCATCCCGCACGTCCGTCTGTCGCTTTTTCGTAATATCACCCAAAGACGCACTACCAACTGCACTGGAAGACGACGATAAAAACAGCCGAAGAGCCGGCAAATTATCCGCAATCACAGCCAAATGCAAACCCGTTAACCCCTTCCCAACTGTCCGTCCTCCAACATGGGGAGGGTTAAAGGCGGTTAAAGGGCAACGTTCTTCCATCAGCGTCAAACAGTCCAAGGCCTCGGGATTGTGGCTGAGAACTGCCCAGTGCAG
The DNA here is from genome assembly GCA_030247985.1 of Epsilonema sp. ZAB3_2. Taxonomy (NCBI): domain Eukaryota; kingdom Metazoa; phylum Nematoda; class Chromadorea; order Desmodorida; family Epsilonematidae; genus Epsilonema; species Epsilonema sp. ZAB3_2. The sequence goes on from JASAMW010000569.1 coordinate 56,292, forward strand.
GGGAGTCTTGCCGCTGTTATCTGCCAGTTCCAAGCAGCACAGTGGTTTCCTATGATGGACAGTGGAGTCTGGTTGAAGAGTAGAAGTGTTGTTGTTGTTGTGGTTGAATGCGAGTAGAAGACGGAGGGACGTGAGACGGCCCGAGGACGCGGCCCAATGCAGAGGAGAGCGGCCGTCTGAGTCCACAAGGGAGCACCAGTCGAAATGAGGAGCAGGAAACAGACGGGTGCAATGGGACAGAAGAAGCTGAAACGCATAATAGGGTAGCATGTGGAAAACCCGGTCACCCAAGATTCTGCATATCTCAGCACCCAATGGACTGATTGAGGCAAATATGATATCAATCGATTCCTTGAACTCTTCCCAAACCCAACCACCCCAGTAATTACTCATACTATTTAGATCAGAAATACATTTGGCAATCTTGATCCAAAGAGAGACAATGCCAACTAGTATTTCAACCTCACAGCACTTTTTGATGTAATTCTTTCTTACTTTAGACCAAGCAAACCTTTGACATTCTTTCAAGGAGTTACGGGTGAACAAAAACTCGCTACAGATTAGGCAATTTTTTGGTTGACGAAACATTTCCCACTGATGAGGGGCTAGCACTCTTCTACCCCAAAGAAATACCCTTTTGCAAGCCACGGACACCCGTGATAACCGTGAAAAATGTTCAAAAAGGTATTGTGCGCATACCTGAAGACATTTCGGTTTACTCAGCCTGGCCGCAAAATGGAAGGGTGTAACCCCGGCGAGATCTCCCGACAAAACCATCGCTCCAAATCCACCAACCTCTTTCTCAGTCTTCTCCCTGCTTGAAATCTGCTCTTCTTCCTTCCATCTCAACAGCATCTGCACACATCTGGCAGCATCCTTAGCACAGGCCCAATGCAGGGCGGAGCGCGAGAGTCGATCCCGGGCCAGCGGACGCGCACCCCGCCGCAATAACCACTCGGCCACCGGCGCGCGGTCGCATAAACAGGCAAACATGAGTAATGAAATGAACGACCGGAATCGTCGCAGGTAGTCAGTAGGCTTGGATCTGCGTGCAAAAGGCTGGATAACTCCTCTTTTTGTCCTGTCATTGCAGCTACCATGGCTCTAGCGAACAAACTACTGGTTGAAGTTGGCTGTGGAATGTCCAAAGAGGAAATTGAACCCTTTCCCTCCTCCACTGACAAAATAAGGTCTTCTTCCACAGTCATGGCTGAATTTTCCAGAAATTCTTCTCCTTTTTCATGAGGAGAAGCCGATTCCATGCTTTTGGAGGGCAGATGGGGAGAAGAGGCAGAAAAATCGCTGTCTTCTTGTGAGTTCCTGCAATATTCGACAGTCTTGGAGTCAGAAAATTGATTGAAAGCGGGATTTCTCTTGGACAGGAGGGATGTTCGAAGTCCTTTCTTCGCTTTCCGGAGAAAGTTTACAGACAGAATCAAACAGCAAACGCAAAATCAAATCGCGCGGAAAAAAAGAAAATGATAGCCATGGACTACTAGAAAGATTTCTTAGAACTGTTTCTCTAGTAGTCCTTGCTATTAGAATTTAAGACTTATCTTCTGAGATCTTTCGACAAGTAAATGGAATTTTTGAAGGTATCTCCATCCACCACTTTGAAAACGTTTGGAAAAATTGTTTCTTTGCTAATTTTTAGCAAATCCAAAAAATACTATGGCTCGAAAAACTTAAAATCAAATAGTTAAGTCTTGCTGTAAAACTCATTACCTACACGAACTGTCGTCCCGCTCACGCTGTCGCATTTTTGTCCACATCACTCTGGGCCAGAGTTGAACTGCGACTGACAAATTTCATTCGCAGCGAAACAAACAAAACCCCAACATCTGCTATTTTCTCTGCTTCTTATAGATGGCGAAGTGGATGCGCAAGTCGGCAGCGTGGAGCTGTTCACGGACTGTCAGTACGGCGGAATGCGAGTGAGCTTGCAGTCGCAGCGACCGATTTCCGGCTACATGTTCGCCAAGAATCGATTCGGAACATGTCGCGCCGATCTGAGCAACAGTCGACGGGCGGAACTCACCCTGAGTTTCCCGGAAAATGCGAGGGAGGACGAAGATGGAAGCGAATGCGGGGAGAGCAGGGATTGCGGAGTCGTGGAAACGGTGAGAAAGGAAAATTGCTATCGTTCATGTTCAGAGCACGGGGGTTTTTGGAACTAATAAGTAGACTAGCCTACGAATAGGAATTAAAAATAAATAAATAAATAAATAAATAAATAAATAAATAAATAAATAAATAAATAAATAAATAAATAAATAAATAAATAAATAAATAAATGTTTCAGGGTCGCAGCAAATATAGCGCGCTGGTCGTTGTAACCATGAACAATTTGGGCATTCCTGGTCTTGTGACGGACGCCGATCGATTTTTCATCACTTGCGATTACACTCAATTTGTACAGAACCGCATCTTGCCTACTGGACCTGGAATGAAAGTCAAGTAAAAATTTGTTCATTATCCTTGTGAAATCTGCCAAATAGGCCTAAATAAATAAATAAATAAATAAAATAGGTACCGTTCCCCCGCAAAAATTGGGGTGTGAAAACAGAGATTCATCATATACACAACTATACCGTATATGTAAACGGTTAGCAAATAGGGTACCATGGGGTAAAGTCGGCCACCTAAGCAGATCTCAGGAACCAGTGCCTGAAACAAAGCAAGTAATATACCAAAAGATAGGTCTTTTGAAGCTGAGTTTAGGGTGCCAAGTGCGACTGCATTGCTAAACTTATTTAGAGAGTTATGGCGCTTTTTATCCTGGGGGGTAAAGTCAAAGTCGGCCACGGGGGGTAAAGTCGGCCACCTAAGAAAAAAGTGTATTTTGAGACTCCCAGGGCGAATATCAGGGTGCGGTCAGTTGCAACAGAAGCAGAACAGTCTGCCAAATGCATTGGCCAGCCACATAGCCAATCGATTCGCTCTGACTAACAATTGGATGGGCGTGAATGAAAAAATCTCGCTGCCAGTACAGTGTTAGAGTTGCCTTCAGTACTGGGGGGTAAAGTCGGCCACCTAGAATCGAGCATATTTTGAAACGGTCAGAGCAAATTTCGGGGTGCGGTCTGTAGCATGAGAAGCAGAGCAGGTTGCGAAATTTAATCAGCTACTGTAGTCTAACCAGCTCCACCTGCTAGGTGGTGGACGTGAAGAAAAAACTCTCACTGATCATACAGTGCTGCAGCGTCTTTCAGTACTGGGGGGTAAAGTCGGCCACCTTGGAATTAAAACAACAGCCCCCCAAACCCCCCCCCAACCCCCCGCCCCCTTAAAAAATGCTACTGGCTAAAAATTCAGTACTGGGGGGTAAAGTCGGCCGCCTTCGAATTTTTACAAAATTCAACCTCACCAACAGATCGAACAACGTAACAATACATAAAAGGAACATACTCATTAAAAACAGCGCTCTCGCACGATCAAGGGACACCCAGACCACCCAATACGTTTTAGCACGAAAAAAATATAAACATGGATAGCAAACATTTATTGCAAATCGATCTCACTTGGTAGCGATCAGCTGTGCTGCGTGGATAGTTCCTGACGTCGGTACGTGCTCCAGTAGAAGTTGCAGTTTCCTTCAGTACTGGGGGGGGGGGGGGGGGGGGGAAAGTCGGCCGGCCGACTTTTCCCGGTACAGTCGTTAGGTGGCCGAAATTACCCCACTAAGTACTGAAACTGTTTTTTGCTATATCTCCAGTACCAGTGGGGCGAATTGGTTGAAACTTCGCCTGGGGGTAGGGTACCATGCCCCCTTGCCCCCCACATACCGGGTGTTCATTTATACCATACAGGGTGTTTTTGCGCACTGTCTAAAGTTTGGTCATTTTTGACCTTTTTTTTGAAAAACGTAACCCGTGAGCTTGATGTTTCAGCGAATGGTGAACCCAATAGCTCATTTGAAAGAGGAAAGTTCAAGGAATCGAATGATGTCCTACCTGGCCCAATCGGTCGCATGGTTGCCGAGATATACTGGTTTGAAGCTTAGGTGGCCGAAATTTCCCGTGGCCGACTTTACCCCATGGTACCCTAAATAAATAAAGAATAAATAAACAAATAAATAGGTCAGGAAATAGAATGCATAACATAAAATTTGAAAATGAAAAATATTTTGTCGACAATTCCAGATTTTTTTTTAAATATTTGCGTTTGCACAGGGCAAAAGACGAGATGCCGGAGTTATTTCCGGATCATGGCAAGATTCAGATTCCGTGACCGGTTGAGGTTGCGCTGGAGAGAAGCGATTTGATTGGCGGAGGCAGTCGACGAGCGCTGGAGATCGGCGGAAACCGGGGGGTTTGGGCGAGAAAATGCGACTGGCTTTCAATTACGCCAGGGGATTCAGTACGTAAAGTTTTGCGTCGATTTCCCTTTAGGTTTTGTACGGGTGGTACGGTACGTACGTAGAGGTGCTTCTTTTATTTTTTTGCTGCAGAGCATGACCTGATGGGAGTTTTCGTACGCCAGTGCAATGCTACGAGAGTTTTTGGACCACCCCCAGAACCGGAACCACTGGTGTTGATTCAGGATGGGTAATAAAACACACCAGACCAAATTATCTTATGCATATGCTTGCTTGCGGCACTGTACACGTACAGTACGTTGTACAGTATGTGGATTTGACTTGGAGCGATGCGGCCGGGTTTACCCCATCGTTGCCGTTAATTATCCTGGCTTTCAGATGCCCACTCCAGCAGTACAAAGGACCATCATGACGGGACCTACTGTATCGCTGACACTTCTGATGGCTTTTTCGCACCATTCACAGTCTTCAAATTTGATGGGGGACCGTCGCTAAAAATAAACTGTCAAGTGGACTTGTGCGAAGGGGGCTGCAATCCGGTAAAAATTTTTTAAAAAAGGCATGCAATAAAAAACAGAAAATGAATATATTTATTCTTTTTTCAGACTACCTGCGCAGTATTAAAAGGTATTCCACAGCGGTCGTTTGGACGGAAAAAGCGAGACTTGACTACTGCATCGACAAACGACAACAACGACATTTTGACCAATGCTGAGGAGGAAAATGAACTATTTTTTACTGCCGCGTATTCAAATGAAACCGCCAACTCTGATGACGATCTGGTGTGGATAGTTTTCAAGATGACTCAGCCTTCAGCAATTATTCTTCTAGTATGTCGTCTTCAGACTTGTTCTTTGAATCCCTTGGTACATCAACTACAGCTGCTTCGACATCCAAGCCAAGAACCAAAGCCACGACTGCAAAAATGCCTAAACGACAAACATTTTCCTCGCCAAATGTCGTCGACTCAGAGTCGGTAAAAATCGTGAAGAAAACGCGAACTCGAAGCCTAATTTTTACTGTGGTGGATCGTCTACCGGAATCGAGGAAAACGCCTACAGGTGTCTTCACAATTTCGCCCACAACGAAGGAAGAGGAAATTTTGGCCAGGTCCCAGGATCAATCGATCAATAACAATTTGGTCAGCAATCAGCTGCTTACGAATAACCTGCGGGCTTCGCTGAGTAGCGTGCAGTTAAAGGAGGAGTTTTTCGTCTCTCAAATGGCACAGCTTCGACAAGTGTGTCTTAAACGGAGCAGCTTCATCGGTTTGTTCCTGTTTCTCGGGATCTTGTGCTTCCGTCAGGTTGCGTTTGTGGCTGGATACATAATTAAGCGCCACTTACTCGCGGCGACACTAGTTGCTAGCGACGGAAATGATAATGGCGTCCTAAGGAGAGATTGAGTTGGTTGGTAGAAACTAGTATAATATAGGTTCAAAATTTGAGACAATTCGAGTTCAAGTTCGAGTTCAGGTTCAGCATTTCAATTTGAGTTCGAGTTCAGGTTCACCAAAAAATTAAGGTTTTTTCGAGTTCAAGTTCGAGTTCAGGTTCATTTTGTTTACAAAATTTATATGTGGAAATTGGGAAAATGCTTCATGACCAGCACTTAGTTCACTCACTTTTGCAATTTGTCATTACTTTTGTATGCTCGTGGTGCCAATTCGACCTTTCTGACTTCAAGATATAGCTGATGGGCGAGGAATTTTCTTACAATATTTTCATGGGCACACAAAAAACTTGAATGGACCTTAATAAAACCTTATTGAACTTTAATGAACCTTAATTGAACCTTATGTAATTCTGAGAACCTTAATTAGTATTTTTTGATGAATTTGAGTTCGAGTTCAAGTTCAGTTTCTCAAAAATTTCCCATTT
>JASAMW010000571.1:0-34872 GCA_030247985.1 Epsilonema sp. ZAB3_2
TGTTTCATTGCCTTTTTGTTACTGTTGTGCTTGCTTATGCTTGCTTCACTTACTCATTTACGCTGGGTGTGTGTATCGTATCCACACCTGTGTCCTATTCAGATGTACAGAACTGTACCTACCTACGTACTACATGCAACATTGGATACTTTGCTTTGTACATGGCTAAGTACAACAGTACTAGTAATACCAGTGCTGTAATTTATCCTGATGCTTTGGTAGGTGTTTATTGTGTTGAAGCATCAATGACTACTAGGCGTAGGTTGGCATGTACGATCGGTAATCGTGGGTGTGTGACGATTCATGCTTTTATGCTATGCTATTCAGTGCAAAATAAAAGTATATATAATCAAGGCATTTGAACGGGTTTTTTATTCAACTTTCAACCAGAACATCGCTCGCTGCCACTCACTCTACCCTAAGGCGCTTTACGTCAGTTTTGTCTTAAATTATGGCTACGATTGAAAAGAGGGCTATGCCGGAACAACAGCAAGTTCAGACTGCAAACTCGCAGAAACCGACGGGCAGGGCCATCTGGGACTCAATCGGCAATGTGCAGTTCTTCATCTCCCTGCACGAAGAATTCTCCAGGACCTTGGCGGACGAATTTCCATTGTGGCCAACGTGTTCGCCAAGCTGGAGTCGCTGACCGGACGCGATCGCATGCAAGCCGCCTATGTCGGCGGCATCCTCATGGGCGCCTATCTTGTCTTCGGCTTTTTCGCAGAGGTAAACGGAGACGAAGGTAAAGTTTGGAACTCATTACTCACTGTATCCGTGTATAATCCCGCCGGCAATCAAACTTCAGTTCCATACGGTTATACGTTGGCCATAGTATATATTTGCCAATTCACGGGGTCGTATACAAATTGAAATTACCCTAATAAGGGATGGGAATATGCATTTGAATGAACTAAATTAAAATTATAGTATGACCAGAATTCCTGGGACCCATTGATTTTTTTCTGGAGAAATACGCGACGTAGAGCACTGCGGTCAAAACTTCCACGGCTAACTTTAGCTCGCCTTTCCAATAAAAAAACCGCTTGCGTCTATCTGCTCTCTGTGGCGTTATATCGAAAAAATTTTTTCAGTACTGAAATCGTGTCATCATTTGGCAGACGCTAAACCACGCAAACCACGACACCCCACGACCCTGTACGCCCAATGCCCATTTTTATCGTTTTCATCACGTATGCATATTTCTACCACTTTTGATTTTTCGGGCGTTTGCGAGGTTTAGAATTGGCCGATGGTCGACGCCGATTTCGCCGATTTCAGTACTGAAGGAATTTGGCGATATCTCGCCACTGAAAGCAGATAGACGCAAGCGGTTTTTTTATTGGAAAGGCGAGCTAAGGTTATCCGTGGAAGTTTTGACCGCAGTGCTCTACGTCGCGTATTTCTCGAGAAAAAAAATCAATGGGTCCCAGGAATTCTGGTTATACTTTAGAGGATAGGGATATCCATCATCTCCGTCGGTTACCCTAATCAATCGTTCCCTTTGCAGGTGGTGTGTAATCTGACGGGCTTCCTATATCCGGCCTACGCTTCTTTCATGGCTCTGCAGACCAAGGGCCAAGACGACGACACGCAGTGGCTCACCTACTGGGTCGTCTTCGCCCTGTTCAGCTTGTGCGACTTCTTCGCCAAGCAAATCCTGCGCTACCTGCCTTTCTACTGGTTGGCCAAGTGTACCTTCCTGCTCTGGCTCTATCTGCCCGGAATTTTTGGAGCGAATTACGTCTACAAGTCATATCTGCAGCCGCTCTTGGCCATACGAATCCGTACCGATCAACCCGGGACGGCGCAATACCCTCCTATTCCGAACACCCAACCCGATCCAATCGATTGGTCCACTGCATCAGGTTCCACCATCCCGAACGCACCCCCAGCCCCACCTCTGAGATACGATTAAACCAAACCCGGCATTGGCTTACCCTATGCCCAAAAAACTCATCTAGAGTGCACATACCTACAATTATATTCTACATGTACAGTAGGCCTATTGTTTTTGTACTTTGTTCACTATGTTTGCAGTATTACAGGGAAACGCTGACATTTTGTTGGAGCAGTCTACTGTTTTGATAGCCAAGGTATCCATGATAAAATATGGGCAAAATTCAGGTGCAATTTTACCCGGGTAACTTTTCTCAGATGCAGTTTACTTTACCTGGATGGGCTTGTGCTGGGTAAAGTTACCTGACTTTACGTGGCCTAATGCGTTGCTGGGTAATTTTACCCGTACTTTACCTGTTCGAAAAAGACCCAAATTGACATCACTAGTATGATCCAGCGAACAATATTCATGTTTATGTGGCTAAAAAGCCTCAAACACTGACGGCGAAGATTAGACATACAGGGTGTCTCATAATAAACCATCCACCTTCCCGTGCATGTAACTCTGGAACCACAACTTAGATTTTAATGCGGTTTTTTGTATTTTGTAGCCAAGGCTTCAACTGAGATGTATACAAAATTTTAGCTTCCTAGGCCCAGTGGAAGCTGCTCAAACACCTCTTTCCTCCAGCGGTCAAAAACAAGGTTTTTCGAACTGTTAGTGCCGATTTAGGGGTAATTCTGTGCATGATTTATAATAAAATTAGCCTTGTAATTAAGAAAGATGTCCCAAAATGCTAGGAAATGTGTATCTCATGCAATATCCCCAGTGCCAGCATAGCAAACGCATGAAACAGGGTATCTTGAAAAACAAAAACCGATATTTTCTCCATAGTAAAGGAAAACGTCGATTTTGAGGTTCGAGATTTAAACCGTCGTAGTTTCCGAAGTATGTGGACCACATAGTTGAAATTTTGTACACTTACTTGTTGAAGCCTTGGCTACAAAATACAAAAAACCGCATGAAAATCTAATATGTCGTTCCAGACTTACATGCCCGGAAAGGTGGATGGTTTATTTTGAGACACTCTGTATATTACTGTAATGTTTCATCCTGCGTACTTTACCCATATGCAAAAATTGGAGGGTCCTATGGGCTTATCATGGGGGCTGTGTAACGGGGTATGCATGGGACATTTTTTATGTTTTTGAGAGGTGCACAGAGGCATATTTTTAGGTCAAAAGCACATGTTTTAGGGCATAGAGAGGTCGAAACGGGGTTCCTCTAGTACAATACACCCAGAAGCGAGGGCTTGTAGGCATCTTAGCTTGGTGTAGGAGGTGGCACTATGGGTAGCTTATGACCAGCTTATGTAGGTAGGTTAGGAATACTACAGTACATATGGGGCTATGCATCAGGGGGGGGGGGGGCTATGCATAGGGCATTTTTTATGTTTTGCCAATATGGGCTATGCATAGGGAGGGGCTATGCATAGGGGGGCTATGTATGGGTAAATACGGTATAGCCCCCTCTCGTGTATAACCCCCCTCGTGTATAGCCCCCAAATCGGCCACTACGTCATTTGCCCTCGTGTATAGCCCCTATTGCGAACCGCGAAAAGTAAGGGAAATCAAGTGTTTTTGGACTAAAAACAGCGTTTTTGAGGTGTTTTGATGCATAGGAGTTTATCTGCACCTCATTTGGCATAGTTCTGATCATTTTGCCAGTGACATCTCTTCAAGGGAAATTTTTTAGTGGCACAAATTTCACAATTTTTTTAGTTGAAAGCTGCATTTTGATGATTGGAGCTTGGAAACGTGCCAAATAACCGCCATAAACGAGTTCAGGAGGTCAAAAAAACCTTACTTTTGGTACAAATGAAAAATGCCCTCGTGTATAGCCCCCCTCGTGTATAACCCCCTCTCGTGTATAGCCCCCCTAATCGGTGCTTACCATTTGTATAGCCCCATAGGGCTATCTACGGAACATTACAGTATAGCATAATAGAGCACATGTGCCACTCAACCTTTGAACTTGCGGGATTGACGTTAGGTACTTGTTTGTCTGAAAAGATAACTTGTGCTAACCTATTAACGCAAAGTAATGGTGCGTAAAATGAAAAGCTTATCTTTTGAAAGTGGAAAATGAACGCAAAAAGCAAACAAATAATGTCTTTTATACCGGGATGAAGAATCTTTTCTTTCACGTCAACATCGAACAGCAGCAGTGTATTGTACGCAGCACGCACGCAGCACACTACGGTTGGAAAAACAGAAGATGAAGCTACAATTGTCAGCCCTAATTACCGTCACTGTACTTCTGTGTACAGCGGAAAGCTCAGCAGAGCAGTATTGCAAGCAGGACTTGTCCTGTCTAGAGGACAACAAAGGTTCCTCCTATTGCTGTGACGTTCCAGGCGACTTTAAGCTAACAGCGTTATTTCCGGTGCGTACTTATCAGGATCTGGACAACAGCGTCAGTTACTGGACTTGCAACGGCACCTTGAACATTAACAAGGTCATCGATGCCGAATCCTTTCTTTTTTACCTGAAGAATGCAAGCGCTTATTTGGAGCAGCGCCTAAGCTTCAGCCTAGGAGCGAGACTGATCGACAGCTGCCGTAGTTCTGAAATAGCATTCAAGCGCAGTTTCAAGTTTATCAAGCATCATCCTGGGTAAGGATGATTCAGTTTATCCTGCTATCAAGGAGTTCCTTAGTGTTTTGCTACTTTTAGGTAACTACGTTACGCACCACATCAATAAAGATAATTTCTTCAGGTATTGTCCCGAGACAGATGTGAAGTCCGAGCGCAATTTTTCGACATACTCTCCTCTGTTCATGGCATCGGGCAGCAGCGAAGTAGTGCAAGCTGTAAATCAGCTCGTACAGGGTCTGTGCATACCGTTTTTCGCTCTTACTGCCACAGCGTCTGAGTTCTCCCATCGTAGCGAATATCCATACATCATCCGAATTAACCCACCAGACGTCGTGCAAGCCCAAGCTGTGGTTAAATTGCTCCAAAGATTGCAATGGAATCATATCGCAATTGTAAGTGAGGACACTTTGTACAGTCACTCATTCTACCAGGACTTCCTGTCAGAGTTGAGCAGCGCTGAAAGTGAGGTGGATAAAGCCAGAGAGATGTTGACAAAGACCGGAAATTTCTCTCGTGAAAACATGACAGCCTGCGTAGAATGGAACTTTCAAATTCACGTCACCAAAACCAAAGTTGAATGGAATGAACTGGCCAAATTCATAAGAAAAAGCCAGAAGAACAACAAACCTAAAGTGTTGCTACTGATAATGGATTACGTAAGAGCTAAAGACTTGCTCCACTACATTCTGAAGAACGAAACGTTCAGATTTCAGTTGGTGACAACGGACGCAGTCACTGGCTACATAAATGGACCTGCTGAAATACTACAGAATACAATAGGAACACAACTGAATGTGGAGGGGGATTCACGTTTTCTCGAACATTTACACAATGTCACGATGCACACAGCATTGTCTCCCTGGATGAGGCAGCTAATACTGGAACAGAATCCAGACTGCAATGTCACTGCAGTTGATGGTCCTGAAGCATGCGGGCCCAGGAAACTCAATCAAAGCAGCCTGGGCAGTAGACAATTTCCATTGCATGCAAGAAAAGGCATTGAACTGCTGATCTCAGCACTGGTTCAACTGCACGACTCCCTTTGCCCTGATCGTTATTGTGACGGTATTTGTGATGAAATGCAAAGAATAAATGGAGCAGATCTTCGTGACGCAATATTGGCGCAGTCGTTTTTCATCAACGGATCCAACAGTGGCCCGCCAGACTTTGACATTCTCGATTTTTACGCTGGGAAGTGGATAAAAGCCGGGAGTTATGGCAAACAGATGCAGAAGAAGCTGCAAATAAATGCCACAATCATCAAAGAGATCGAGCAGAACTTCGACGAAGTTGAAGACAGCATTCAGAAGTGCTTCCCTCTTTGCATTGGCGGATATCCTAAAGTGGAATTCTCACCAACATGTTGCTATTATTGCGAGTTCTGCAATATTAGCTCTTCCGGCTTTGTAAGACTGGAAAATGACAGTCGACACGGACTAGAGCCGCAGTGTGATTCCTGCCCACCGCCTACTGTTCCAAACGAAAGCTATCGAGATTGCGTCCATGTTCCTGGCAATGTTTCTGTGGCGTCACTAAGCAATTTCAGCTTATGGTTTCCCTTGCTAGTAGTTGCCATCGGTATGCTGATGAGCATTTCCTGTGCGATCTTCATCATCCTGAGAGTTTCCACTCCAGTGGTTATGCAAACTGGTCGTCACATTCTATTGGGACTTGTTTGTTCTGCTTTATTCATATTGCTTGTAATCGGAATCATTGCTACCGTATTTAGACACGGTTTGTCGCCGGTACTATGCGCGCCGATGTGGATACTAACTGCTGCTGGTCTCAGTTGCAATCACACCATCATGCTGATGAAGGTAAACATGCTTCAAAGAGAAGGCTTTCTCTCTCGTGCCGGTATACATCCTGTAGCCAGGACAGTAAGGCAGAGTGTCGTCAGATGGATATGGCCATCCTCCAACAGGGGTCTTATCCTCAGCTCAGTGGTGACTCAGCTGATTTTCATCGTTCTTTGGCTTGCCCTCTCCTTTCCTGTAACCCACTACCTGTCAGACCCAGTCAACTCAAGGGAAAACCCCGCATTTCTGCAGATATGCTCGGCAATTATCGACAAGGACACCCTGCTACTGTTTGTGCAGTCAGCATTTATCGTCACATACGCGCTGGTGAAGCAGTTTAGATACGATCGTACCTTCCAGTATCGCTTTGCACAGCTGGAGCACTGGTATCTCCAGATGACTTTGGTGCTGACAGCAGTGATGCTGGTCGTAATTTTTGCAATCATCTTTATGCCGGCAACCGATATCTTTCTGTGGGTAAAAATGGGAACCTTGACTGGCGGCATTTCAATGATGGGCATTGCCAGCTTGCTGTTGCCTCTTCGCATTGCGTGGCTTGTCACAATGCAATCCGGCAAGAACACCGTTGAGCACCTGCAACAAGAAACATCCAGCATCTTAGATGCCATCAAAGATCGCAGCATCAAGCCAGACCGGTTGCTATTTGAAGGCCATCCGCTTACTATTCAGTCCTTCTTCCTTGCAGCAATGCCAAACGCCAGGAAGAAGAGCTTGCTTGCTGCTGGAAATTTCGCTCAGGTAATACAAGCGACACAAGTGTTGTCACGTAGACAGACCATAAGAGTGGCCGTAAAAAAGCTAAAGAGCATAGCCAACAGTCGGCCAGCGGAGCGGAAGCAGTTTCACGAAGAGGCTTACTTCATGGCACAGTTGGAGCATGAGAAAATCATACGCTTCCGCGGAGTCTGTCAGCTTCAAGAAAAGGTGCTTTTGTTGGTGATGGAGTATGCGGATGGTGGCTCGCTGGAGCAGCTGCTTACTGAGCAACTGGAGGAGCACCCTCGCAGAAGCTGCGACAAAACACAGCTACTAGGGTTCTGTCTCGATGTGACAGAGGCCTGTGCATACATGGAGCAGTGCAAGTTCATTCATCGAGACCTCAAAGCAGACAATATCCTTCTCAGAGCGGGCAGAGCGCAGAATTTCTTCTCATCTCCATCAGCCCCAACTCTGGCCTCAGGAGTCCGCTCTCGCTCTCCATCTCCCGTTGCGTACACGGCGAAGATTAGCGACTTTGGTCTGGCCAAAGAAATAGCTCACGCCCCCTTCTATCACGTTTGCTCCTACTCCCTGGCGCCTCTAAGACACACGGCGCCTGAGGGTCTCTCTGCTGAAGCGCTATTTTCCAGCAAGTCCGATGTCTGGAGCTTTGGCGTTCTGCTCTGGCAAATGCACCACTACGGAGCGACTCCAATGCGGCATAAAACGGCGGACGAAGTCAAAACAATTGTATGCGGTCGTCAGGAGACCGTATTGCAGCACACGAGAGTTGAAGAACCAAAGCTCGCTATGGCACCAGATATGGAGGAATTGATGCGTAGTTGTCTTGCCTTTGAGCCCGAAGAAAGGCCTAGTTTCAAGCAGCTGATGCAGCTTTTCAGCAGCATGCACGCTGAAGCCAAGCGCCTGAGTAGGCAACCAGCAAGTGACAATAACATCCGAGCTGTTGGATACTCCAGTGGCAGGGAAATCATCACATTTCCATTCGCTGAATTGGATGAAGCAGCGGAAGAGCAGCAGGGGGAACATTTGCCTTACCTTCAACACACAGCTGGAATAAACGCCATTGAAGAGACTGGCGAAGCAGAAGACATTTCAGCTGCAGTCGTCGTGCATCATCGGCATCCATCTTACTCTCAACAATCACCCAACGATTACCGTTTGTAACCTACGTACCTATTGGCCTATGCATGTGTGTATACAAGTATAATAGTTCTAAAATCCACATATCTCAGGTCAGGATGGGTATATTGTGCTAAGATTACATCAGGTGATCCTTGAGCTTCGTCTATGCGAATGTAAAGTATGCGGTTTGCGGTCACTTCGTTGCCCTTTTTTGGTGCGGACATTTCGTTGCCGCGGTCACTTCGTCGTGAGTACTTTCGTTGCGGGCATTTTTGCTGCGATTTTTTGTTGCGAACATTTCGTTGCAGCCGTCCCCTGTCCATTTGGTCATGAGAATTGTCGTTGCGGGTACTTTTGTTGCCGATAATTTCATTGCCGGTCCAGATTTGGTCACAATGGTCGCGAGAACTTCTATTGTTGGTCATTTCGTTGCGAGATGCGTTGCGAGATTTCGTCGCAAGCCTTACACTAAGCCTAAGCCTCACAAGCCAAGCCTAAGCCTTACACAGTCTAAGCCTAAGCCTACCAAATTCGGCCTGCAGCAACAAAATGATCAGCAATGAAAGTACTCCACTACCAACTCAACTGACCAAATCTAGACTGGCAACGAAAGTACCCGCAACGAAAGTTCTCACGACGAAATGATCACCCACCGCCGCAACCAAAGTTGCGGCAACCAAGTGACCGTATCCCAAAGTAAGTATGCATGTGTTCGTAAGGCTCGCACTGCAATGCAGTGTAGTATGTACATATTGTAAGTACTTACATACCATACTGTCTGTGTCTGTCTGTACGTACACGTGCGTAGATGCTCCTGGTACAAAGACATTTTTATAGCACACACGCGGCGGTAAGTGTCGTACCCAAGAAACAGTATTGTTAGTATGAAGATGTTGTGTGGACAAAACTAGATGCCGGAATCAGGGACGACTACTCTGTCTCTGCGGTGTCTTCGCTGCGTCCTGCTGCTGCTGCTGTGGAGATGGGGCGGCGGGGTTGGTCGGCATGTGATTCATCCAGAATGTGAAGGCGGGAAGGTCCAGGTCTTCGCCCTGCAGTAGTCCGGCTTCTGCGGCCGTATCCATCACAACTTCGTGGATCTTGCGGTAGTGGACGACGGAGTGAACGGAGCCGTAGCGCTGCGCTCGCACCTGCTTCACCACCTGCTTGATGCCCACTCGCTTCTTCTGCGTCAGCAGTTGCAGACTAATGTCCATCGCCGCGTACGTCCCGCATCGAGTAGCGCCCTGCAAACATAGAAATTCTACTGTGGTCACGTGTCGTCGTACATCTGTATGTTCAGAAAGCGGAGTACGCGCCGACACGTCCAGTCCAGCATGTACATGTACAGTACGTCCGAAAAAAGGGCAACCGCACTGCAGCAGCACAGGTAGATAGATAGTCGTGGACCTCTTTGGGCGTACTGTGTGTCAACGTCCTGTACTGTACAACAGTACATTATGACGTGGGGTTATCTTTCTTACGGTGCTGCACACGAGTGTCATGGGCGGTTTGGCTTTGAGTTTGCGCGAGGCGGCTTGATGGAGCAACCGGGCTTTGGCCACCAGTCGATGCAGGTGATCCGGCACTTGATCATCCTGTTTCCAGCGATGACAGTGCAGCAGTTGGACGCGATGATCACCCAGTGACTCCTTCAGCTTGTAGGTCACGTCGATCTTGTACGTATCGAATGCCTCACCCGGAATCCAACTGCAACAAAAAGTTACGCAACGCGCTTCCCATTTTGTACATACTCTACTGTATTATCTAACCAGTGTACCAAAGGTACAGAGAAGTAGGTGGTGTGGTACGTACCGTTCAGTGGCGACGATGAGCTTTGCTGGGCCTTGTTTCTCACCGTAGGTCTTGGTCTCGTTGGTGGCTCCCCAGAAGTTGGTGCAGGGTCCGTGGCGTCCCACTTCGTTCACAGTTGTGAGTAGGACGAGCACCGGACTCTTCGTCTGCCACACCATCCGCCACAGATCCACCTCCGTACTCTCCAGAGGACCCTGCGTCAGTATGTACTCCCTTGGATAATTGTAGCCGTCCACTGCAAACACAGATGACAGATACTAGATGGCCAAAGTAATTCTGTCACTCATCCCATCTCCCGTTTGGAAGAGAAAACTAATCTAATCGAACGTAGGCCTACGTATAGTGCATATAATAATTTTTTTACACAGTTTCCCTGCTAGTATGCTTCGGTATGCCCGCTTGCGAAGCGAAGGAAGACAAGCAAAGTGGCCCGAATTACCCCGCACTATCCCACAACAAATACGTACGTACAAGGGTCCAGGTACTGTCTTGGACCCTCGTGTCGTATGTAGGTACAGAACAAATGAACTTTTCTGGGCCCTCTTATTATAGTTCATACGCGTACCATAGCTAGCGTGTATGTAGTCGTCGCAGACGGCCCCGAGTTTGTCCTCTTTCAGCTTCACGCGCGTCGAGTCCAACAGCAGCACATTGGGGTAGCGATTCTTGGTGACGTTCTTGGGGAGGAGGAAGTGGTTGTAGGACTGCTTGGACTCCATCAGCCGCCGGTACTCCTCTTCGATCGACGCCTCCGCTCCCTCCTCCGCCTGAAAGTGACGCCGCAGACTCTCCTTGAACTTGTTCGAAGCTGCCGCCGGCGCCGCCTTATTCCCACCCGCCTGAGACTTCGACCCTGGGCCTGGACCTGGCATGACTGCGTCTGCGGTGACACACGGGAAACAGACGGCAGAGAAAAGAACAAGAGAAAAAAGAAGCCGACCGCCCAGGAAGCAAAAGAAAAAACGGACTGACCGCCGTTGGCTGTCTTCCAAGAGACCAAAAATGCTCCTTAGCAAAAAAGACTATTGAAAAATAATCGCAGCACCCTTCGTGATTGATTTCGGCGAAAGACGAAAAGAAAAAGCTTTGAATTCTCTGTTGTTTTCTTCACTCCATCCCAAAGAAGAAGAAGATTTATTGAAGCGGATATTAGCGATGGCTGCTTCTTCTACGAAAGCCACAACTAGCGAAAGCAAAAGCGACGCGTTTGATGAGTTTTATTCGGAAGTAAGGCAAGTTTTGTCTTATTGTACATACGTTCTGTTATTCCTTGATCACCCAACATTGAGGATAATTTTAGGTGAAAGAAATCGAGAAACAGGATTCGTCTTTGACCTCAAACCAACAGATCGATCGACTTTTGCGTCCTGGATCTACCTATTTCAATCTGAATCCTTTCGAGGTTGACATGTTGTATTTTTGTAGAGTGTAGCAACAAGTGTATGTGATGCGATTTGATGATAAATCGTAGTTTTGTTTTGAACTCTCTAAATCTAATAGTTTATAGTTTAATAGTTTATATTATAGTTTTGTCGGTTGTTTCAGGTTCTTCAAATTGATCCAGAAACTCCAATAGAACAGGCGAAGAAGAAATACAAAAAGGTATCGTTCATTTTGCTTTTCTTGTTGACTATCGTGCTGATTATTATGCGCACACAGCGATTCGCATGTTATGGCACATTCACATCAGAGACGTGTACCTACGTGGGCGTGTCCATAGTATTTACCCATTATGCAATAATTGAGAGGTCCTATTTGGGGCTATGCATGGGGGGGGGGGGGGCAAGCATGGGACATTTTGTATGTTTTTGAGAGGTGCACAGAGGCATATTTTTTAGGTCAAAAGCACATGTTTTAGGGCATAATCGCGGTCAAAACAGGGTTATTCTAGTACAGGGTGTCTCACGTAGACCTACCTAACGATCCAGCCTTATAACTTCCGTATTACAGTAGATATCAAGCTGAAATTTGGTCCCCAGAAACCCAAGAATATACCATTTGTTGTGGCAAAATTTGAGCCAGATAGGTCAACTAGGGATTAAATTACGAGCTTGCAAATTCGTGACCACGTTTTTCAACATTTTGAAATCACTGGTGCCACTATTGACCTCGACAGCTCCTTGAAGGCTGTTATGGGCGGTAAATCGCCTGTAGTTTTGTACCCTTTGTGTTCTGGTCCGTGATGACGTTCAGCCATTATTGTTTCGCCATATTTCAATGTTGAATGAGCTGCTTGACCATGCCGAGCGAAGATTTTAGTCCCAAAACCACGCTCAGTGCGGAAAATGCGAAAAACAGGGTCCAACATTTGCAAGCTCGTAATTTCACCCCTAGTTGACCTATCTGGCTCAAATTTTGCCACAACAAATGGTATATTCTTGGTTTCCTTGGGACAAAATTTCAGCTTGATATGTACTGTAATACGGAAGTTATAAGGCTGGATCGTTAGGTAGGTCTACGTGAGACACCCTGTACAATACACCCCCCAAGCAGGCTTATAGGCATCTTAGCTTGGTGTGGGAGTGGCTATGGGTAGCTTATGACCAGCTTATGTAGGTAGGTTCAGGTACTGTACAGTACATATGGGGCTATGCATAGGGGGGGGGGGCGCCTATGCATAGGGCATTTTTTTATGTTTTGCCAATATGGGGCTATGCATGGGGGGGGGGGGGGGGGGGGCTATGCACAGGTAAATACGGTAGCTCGGCGCTTGCTAAGGCATGGACAGCCATGGATGCGCTGGGCGTACGCTGAGCGCATTTACCTCCAATTTGAATGAACCACCATACTAATACGCCAATACGTTTGATATAGCATAGCCAACTACGTGGTAAAGACGTGGAAAGCTATGGTCTTGTCCACCTGTACTTATTTTTACACAGTATAAGCTGTGCTGTTGTTTCTAGCTGTCTTTGCTAGTACATCCGGATAAGAATCCAGATGACAGGGAAAGGGCTGATCAGGCATTCAACAGTAAGTCCGTCTGTATTACTTGTCATGCATATTTATATTGCTGCATGTTTATTACGGTGTTTTCGGTTGGTTATATAGTCGTTAAAACTGCGATCGCCAGTATGGAAGATCCAGATCTGCTGGACAAATGCAAGGAAATTGCGGCGGAAGCGAAAGCTCGCACGGATATGGCCGTAAGATTTAAAACGCGTTTGTGGTAGTGCTGGGTAATTCGGGCCACCCCTGCCTATCCTATGTTCGGAAGGTTGGAAAGGAATGAATAATGTGTTGTCACTATGACCCTTGCACTTTCCCATCTTTGAAGGTTGTACGTACAGTGCCTTCTTTCGCCTGCCTCTGCTAAACGAAGATGAATATGGGTTTCCCGAATTATCCGCACTATCGTTCCTACTACATGCTGTCTCCATCGTAATACGTACAGTATGTGCTTTTGTTCCGTCAATATTCCTGATGTGATGACGATGTGGACTTGACACTTTTTGTCTTCAGATCGCTGAAAAGCGAAAGAAGTTGAAGCGAGAGGGCAAACCACTGCTCATTGAAGAAGACGATACTAACAATGTATGTAAGTAAGTACGTACGCTGAACGAATAGTCGGTCCACTGAGAGAATGCGGAGACTTCCGAACGATGCTATTATTATTTGCTACTTTCTGCAAGAGGCCACTCTTCGCATTTTTTCAGTTTGCCGTCTATGATAAGTATGACGAGTATTCCTGCCAATATGAGTGCTGTATTTTCCGTACTTGATGATAGTTTGACGCGCTTTCCGTTCGCCAGCTTTGTCAGCTGCAGTTTATATGCAGCCATTCCATTGCATAAGTTGTAAATATGCAGGCAGAGTTTGTAAGAAACGACGTTTAATCGCAAAATTTGGCTATTTTGTCTTCAAGGTTCACAACATTATGCATCACAACATTAACAACTGCAAGTAACTGTAGCTGGCAAATCGGGCGAACGGATGAGTCGTACTCTCATGTACGCCATATCATTAGATAGAACCAACACATTCTGATTCTGACGAATGTGTGAATGCTGTTCTGTTTTGAGTATATTTGCAGTACCGACGGGCAGTGTGGGCGATGACCAACAAGCTGTTCGCTGATAACGAACGAAAACGACGCATGCTGGAGGGAAGAGCTAACGACGAAAAGTACATGCTGCAGTCCCCACTATCTGTAAATGTGTTTATCGTGTTTGTTTTCAGAAAACGAAAAGCGGAGGAAGCGATAGAGATTGCTGAACAAAAGCGCGTGCAAGAGGAATGGGCCAAGAACTATGACGTAAAATTGCGTTGCTGGACTTCTGTGCCATCTCTTATTGCACTGTATGCATAATGTATGTACTATAATGTAGTCATTGGAAGTGTTACGCTACGTACTTTACGGAATTGTTTGTTTGTAGGAGTCGAGAGAAGAAAGGGTTCAAAGCTGGAAGAGCTTCGCTACTAAGAAAGCGAAGAAAGGAAAGCTCAGCAAGGGATCTTTCAAGCCGCCGAAACCCAAGCTGGAAACTAGCAAATAGCTGACAGTTCACATACACACACCACGTTCGTAGGTACACACTACATTTCTGTAGGATATGCCGAGAAAGTCGAAATATTGCGGCGGATCTTTCATTTTTCTGTTATTTCTGATAGTGTTACTTCAAATACAGTATGATGGATGATATCTTATACAAGTGAGTTTCCGGAATGCGTAATGTGGTACCTGAGAGCTGAGACTGCCCTGAATTAGCGAACTCTTAGTGGTCGACCACAAGCCGTATTGTGTGTTTTGCATGTACTACACAAAAGGAGTACGTGATGGATGATTGCATGGACAGAAATCCGCATTTGTCTTTCTATATTACGCAACACGACTTGAGTTCCATAGCAAACTCTTTCAGTGGCCTCACTATAATATTTAGCATTTACTCCAAATGAAGGGTCCGAACCGAAATGGTCGTTTGAGTTCAAGGAACATCCACTGAAATTTTACGGTTTCCTAATGACGTCGTCCCCAGCAATAGTTGGAGAAGTTCCCAGATGGCAGACAGCGAAGTACGTACGCAATGGCATCACTCATGACGCATCCCTTGACAAACATTACCTGAGAGACAGACAAAAGCTTGTTTTTACTTTTCTGCTCTTCAATACGTAGGCATACTACTGATGATGACCTTGTTCTACAAATTATTGTCGGCAGAATTTCATTCATCTCTCGTCAGGTGCTGCGTATGCAAATAAACATGAGGGCGGCTGACGGCATCGAACGGAAAGAAAACCAGCGCCGCAAATAAATGTCAGTCAGCCATAATCTAAAGGTGTCAAGATTGTGTCGTCACTACTGTTGAAGAAACTGTCACTTCAGTTGTCAACAAGCTCATCTCTCTTGCAACTGTTGGGATTTTTATCATGTTTTTCAACTTTTCCTCCATCACATGTCCTACCGTATTGCATTTTGAGCGCAGCGCACAACGGGAAATCCTTGCAAATCAGAATAATAAATAATACTACTACCTACTACAGCATCTTCCACATCGTGAAAGAGCTCTTTGTCTGTAATCCACATTATAAATATACCGTCATGGAGCCGATTGAATTGTGCAACTTTGACAAAACATATGTGCTGTTTGCGTTGGTAAAGCTCGTTATTGTAGGATGTACATTGGCATTGGCATGTACAGGGTGTTCCATAATATACTCACCGGCTGTTTGTGTCTCCATCTCCACAGTGGGGTGTCATTTTCAAACGCGGTCTTTTGCAATAAGTAGCCAAGGCTACAAAGTTTATGCGTGCAAAATTTCAACTTCATAGGCCAACAGGAAGCGACTCAAAACAACTCACAAAAGCTGACCTCAGAAATGGAGGATTTGCCTAATATTGTGCCTCTCATTCATCAACGGAACGTTCGATTTCAGTACGCTCTTTTACGTTTGGTAGCTAAGGCTTCTACAATGGTGCAGGCAAAATTTCAGCCCTGTACTCCTTCAAACAAGGAAGGTATGAAAGCTCAAACTTTTGGACACAAAAATTCACGTTTTTTTCACTATGGGGACTAAGGCCGAAGTTAGGACTCTACGGATGAGTTTTCTCAATTTTCTTCATAATGGAGCAGTAGATTTGGTTTTGCCGCGTCCTACATGGGATATTGAACAGGATTTGACAATGTATGTAATGTAGGCCTATTAGCTTTTGGATGGTAGAATATGTTCTTTATTGTGGTGTACAATACTAGGCAAATCCTCGATTTCTGAGGTCAGCCTTTCTGAGTTGTTTTGAGTCGCTTCCTGTTGTCCTATTAAGTTGAAATTTAGCAAACATAAAGTTTGAAGCCTTGTCTACTTATTGCAAAAGACCGCGTTTGAAAATGACACCCTGCTGTGGAGATAGAGACACAAACAGCCGGTGAGTATATTATGGAACACCCTGTACATTGGCACTGGTCGGCCAAAGGTAAACAGGTTCAGTTTATCGCTCGCCAGCCAATCTTGACACAATAGAATGGATACTTGGACAAAAAATTAGAATGCACGACAGTACAGCATAATTCTCAAAAAATACAGACACAGGACGCTGATGGACTCTTGCGCACAAATTCTGAAAAAATAAGCAGTACTACAAGACGAAACTGTTCTTCACTGCTTCAACAAAGGAGCAGGTCACAAACCAGAGTTTACTGATGATAGTAATGGTGTCTGCTCTGCACATAATGCCAACTTGATAAAACGAACTGAAACAACAGGCAAAGGAATACGGCGTGCGAACATTTATGTAGGACTAATAATTCCATACGTCACTTATCCATCAATACGAGAAAGAAACGACAAAGGTGAAAAGCAACCTATTTGTTTTGTACCCAAGCTTTCCCATTGACTGGCAACTTTATAAAATAGTTTTTACCCTCGCCTACCCATGCTCCATAGTACTAAAATAAAAATGTCAACATGACAAATTTTTTTACAAAACAGCGCGTTTCCTTCGATAATCTACCACCTATGTAGTCGATTAATTACTATTGACAGTACTGTCTGATAGAGAAAGATCACGGTAAATCACCCTGAAAGCGTTACTCACAAAAATCAAGTTCAAAAATTATTTTCCAGTAAAAAAATCATGGACTAATTCAAGACAATTCCATCCATAAAATCAAAGGGCGCTAAATGGCAAAATTCATGTCGTCATGCCAAAAGCGTACAACTATAACTACGTACCAACGTGAAGCACACACGACATCAAACATCAAAATTGTACCATAAATAATTTATCATGTATCACAAAATTCGTGAATAATATGGTATAAAAATACAGATTACCGAATCAACCAAAATCAAGCTAACTAAACACTACACTGACACGTACAAACACATACATCACTGAAGCACATAGCTAACATAAATAAAAACCGTCTAAGTATTAGAAGAGCTGTATACTTTACAGACTGTCGAGCCGTAACGTAACACATAGGGCAAAGTGCTGGACCCAGACAAATCTAAAACAATTGCCTATTGATGATATACACACACATTACAAAACAACCCCATCATAAGCGGATGACAGATAGATAATATACGAACCTTTTCATTTCCTACCCAAATTCCTATGTCCAACCACGCATCCGAAGCCAAGCTCAAACCCGGTATAAACAAACACACACACGACTGCTGTTCTTATACTTTCGTCCCATCTGTCAGCCATGCCCCGTAAGATAGAGAGCTACAAAATATACTTGACTAACTACGTTGAGTTACGTACATTACTATCGATGCCATCTGTGTGTGCATGTGTCAACTTAGTATAGTAACTTATAGTAACATATAGTAAAACAGAAAAAATAATCATTTATCCTTCCGTTGGTTGTCACAGCTAAGCTTCCATAGTACCAGAGGACCCAGCCCTTCGTAAAATGCGAAGGAAAACTTCGGTCAAGACGGCGCATCCGTTCATGCCTAGGTTTATTGTAAGTCCCAACGAGTAAAAGTAACAGCTGACAGAAGACAAGGGTTGACTGACAGAAGACAAATCAAAAATTGGTATTTGTACAGAAAAAGCTTAACTTATTTAACAGATGAAGAGAGGTAGATTCCTGTGATTTCGTGAAAAAAAATAGCAGGATACATTAGTGCTGCAGACACTTTCCCCCAGAAAGTTCTTGCGAGGAGCATTCCAGCACAACAAAGGTCAAAAACACAGCAGCGTGCATCAACAATATATAAAAAATATAACCTTTCACGTAGTATTTTGAATTGATACGTATTTTCTGTGGACGAGCGTATACTTGGCTCAGGCATGTGCAAATAGTAACAAAGAAAAACCATCAAAAACATAAACACACGGATAACAGAAAATGAAAATATTCAGACATGGATCGCAGTTATGTACAGTACATTTCATCCCAACGCGAACTCGCGCATACAAGTTCCGCTTGAACTCCTCCTCCTATGTCGCCTGGCCATGGTGCAACAAAAAGCTTTGAGGTCACTCCGACAGATAAACTTAGTCGATTTAGTACGTACGTGTACGTAGTACTGTAGTTCGTCGTCGTCGTCACATGTGGTCCATGTTGAAGTCCAGCTTGCCAGCTACGTTGAGCTCGTGACGCAGCACGGCGTCGATATCACACTGCACATCACGACTGTCGAGGGAGTCGAACTGGATCTCCGATAACTCAGACGGCATCCCGACTCCGCCGGGTCCCGGAGCCACCGGCACCCCGCCTCCTCCGTAATGGCTTAAAGGTACGCCGCCGCCTAGTCCGTTGCCCATAAACGCCGACGCGGGCCCCGCGCCCCCTCCGAAATGAGCCGCCGCGTGCGGATGCTGCTGTCCGTGTTGTACGAGACCGTGCGAAGCGGAGGCGGAGGAGGTGGCAGGATGATGATGATAGCCGCTGCTGGCCTTTCCCAGTACATCCCTCAGCATGGGATTGGCGGCCTGCAGCTGGCCGATGGACGTCGTGGTCAGCTCTTGGTAGGAGGCGCCGCTGGTGGATGGGGCTGCTCCGGGGGGCTCCGCCTTGAGGGGGCTCGGACGCGGCAACCCCCCTCCCCCTCCCATGCCAGAAGCCTCCGAGACGGCGGCGGCGGGAATGGGCGACGAGCCGCCGCTGTGATGATGATGCGGGTGATGGTGCAGATGTGGATGGCCGTACATGACGTGCTGCTGGCCGCAGGAGCCGAAGCCGGGCAGCTCCTGCTTCATCGGACTCTGACTGTGTTGCTGGTACTGGGGCGGGGCGCGCAGAGAACCGTTCTGCTGCTGATAGCGATCCGCCATCACCTGCTGGTAGGGAGGCGGCGGCGGCTTCTGATCAGGTGGGGGTGGAACCGGACTAATGCGTATCGACGTCTGCTGCTGACTCGATAAGTACTGATGCTGCTGCTGTGGCGTTGAGGGCTGCCCTGCCGACGTCGATGGCGCCGTTTCTAATCTCAGCTGATTCGTTAAGCCGTCCAGTAGGTCGGTGCCGCCTCCGCCGGCCCATATACTACCTGGAGGTGGAGGTGGGACGGAGGAAGGCGGGGGTATGGAGGGGATGATAGCGTCCAGGTCGTCGAAGGAGCAGGGGCTGATGCCGCGCGCCAGTCCGCTCCCGCTTCCGCTGCCCTGCGCGGAGTAGTTGCTGAGGTTGGAGCCGCTGCGGTCGCGGAACTCCCCGAAGGCGCCGGACGGCTCGAAGAGGTCGTCTCCGGCCGCGGAGTTGGGCGACAGGAGCTGGACAGCGGCGGCGCCTCCTCCCCCTCCCCCTGCTGCCTCTGCGGCGGCGGCGGCTGCGCGAGCGGCGAGGATCTCCGCCTTCCGCTTCTTCGCCCGTCCGCGCTTCCCCTCCAGCTTCGCCTGCTGCGCCGACTCCAGCGTGGCGGCGCGACGACGCGAGGATTTACCGGGTTTCGCGTCCGGATTGATCATCCACCACGAACTCTTCCCCGCGCCCTCGTTCTGCACCCGCATGAACCGCGAGTGCAGCGACAGATTGTGCCGAATCGAGTTCTGAAAGCACACAAACGACACACACCTTCATACCCTACGTGCGTACGTACAGTGCTGTCATACTACGTATGTCAGTCGTCGAACGAACGCACACATTATTATACATACTCCATTTTCTTTTCAAGGGTGAAGCCAAAACGCCTCAAGGCGACAAAATGGCAGACGTCAGCCGTGGCTGATAAACTCTTAAAGGTACGGCCCCCGATATGAATAGAGGTAATGAGAATTGAGAACTGTACCTAAAACGTAAACAAGTGGCAGTGCGCACGTGTAGTTTGCGGAAAGTTTCAAACGTGCATCGTCACAGAAGCTCATCTCATTTCACGCTCCCTCAGATTCGCTCTTGTTTTCAATAGCGTACATTGGTGTCATCTACGTCAATTCTATTCGTGATTCTGCCCTTTCAGGTCGCGCTAAATGTGTCGTTAATGTCACGCGACGCCGCCAGCTTGTTCCTAGCTTCCGCACAATAATAGTTGAACTTAGCAGTTACTGTAAGCATCAGTACAGTATTTATCGCATAGCCTACCTACGTGATACAAGCTGACCAACATACGTACTTGAATGTGTACTCGCGCTCATTGCTTCTTCTCCACCTAGTACCTGTCACATGCATGCCCCCGCCCCAGTTGACTAGAACACCAACGGCAACCCTTTTTATTGATTGCGCGTAAACGTACGGTACATTCAATCCGTTGTATGTAAAGTGTAGTAGTTAGCCGCTGTCGTCACACTCTTCGATCTGTATGCGTTGCGAATGTACGCACCTCACACAATAATTCACGTGGCGTGCATTGATACAGTAGCACCACCCATAAATGGCAATTCTCCTCCATCAGAACTGGCTCCCACAGGTCGCCAGACTGTGACGAGCAGTACGCAGTACGTAGTACGTACGCTGCATGCACTGCATATAGTAGGTACGTATGTGGGCGGACTTATTCATTCTGACTCTGCAACTCTCGCTCTCTCTCTTTCCGTTCCGGAATAAAGCGCTTCATCGCATGAAACACTCTAATAACTCCGGGCCGCGGCATTTCACACAATCACTGCCGCTCGCTTGAAGCAGCCACACCCTTGCTCACACACAACTACTGCACAAAGCATTGAGCTTCATCCTTGAGCAAAACAGCTACACATCCATGAAGTTGCCAAGTTGACGAGTTTCTTTTTAGAAGCACGAGCCCTGGTTAATAAAAGATAAAATAGAGCACCTATACCGTACATACATACCTACTCATTGAGACATTCATGCATGCAAATGCATTGTACATGTACAGTTTGTACTGTCCTCGCAAGGGATAATACGACACACAGATATCCGACACGATCCGTAAGAGTGTATTGCTCAGCAACAAACCCACGCCAATACTCGACTAAAATACACCGATCCCTTTCTTTCACACCCGTGCTCTGAGCCAATAAGAAGATAGAACACCTACGTATATGAGAGCTTTTCAACAGTATCAACTACAGGATTTAATCCGTGCGAGGAAGATTGTGTGTTCGTATGTGTTTCCTAATGAGCACTGACTGATGAGCTTCGTTTCATACGACAATGTTTCATCATCATGTCTCTGAGGTTCGAGGCAGGAAAACATGTTGTGTAGTATGAGATGAGAATAATGACAAACAGGAAGCTTGTATGCCGGCGAAAGAACAAGCCGGAAACCACGTGCACCCGTGCACCTTCGCGTTTCGCTTCAGACTGTTTCGATCTTCGAGTATCTTGCAACAACCTTGCATACGAATGGATATCGCTAGCTGCACCTGTGTACTATAATGGCAGAAAGCAAAAAAAACTTGCTCCTCCTTTGTCCCCTGGCATCATCGTCATTTTCATTTGCCACATTATGGAAGGTTCTGAGCAGTATTTGCCGGTGACAGCCCCACGCAAAAATAGATAGGTCCTACATGTGGCTATATAAGCGTGGTGGGGGAGGTGGTGTGCATTGAGGGGGAATACATGGGGCTATGAGCATGTTTCCCATACGAGACTATGCACCGGTTAATACGGTATGCAGAAGAACAGAAGTGGCAAAATGAGATGGATCAGGTCGGGAATCGAAGGTGTCAAGGCGCAACAATGCCATCCAACGCATACAAATATGTGCCGTACACACAATCAGGCACACACACAACTTCGGTGTATTACTGCAGTAATGTACATAAGTACATGCACACCCCACCAGTATACGCATAATATTAGGTACTACATATCCGCCACAGGGAGAGAGGACTTTGAGGAAGAAGAGACAGAGACGGCGCAGAGAACGACATTAACGATCTGAAGGGAAGGGAAAAAACGACACGACGACGACACAGCAGAACCAGCCCCGCTCAAGGCTGCAACATCGGCCCCAGATTTAGCGTGTACATACAAACCGCATCATCCATCAGCCCAAGCTGAGAACGTTCCATCACACATCGCAGTAACCGACCCAGGCAAAGTGCACTTGGCTTAGTTCAGATGCACTTATCTTTACTAGGGTATAATAATGCATGCATGGCCGTGATGCACACAAGCAATCTCCACGCATGTGCCATCATACATAGATAGATAACGCTTTACTGTGCTGTGCACTGTATGTGGACGGGAATGTTGGAAATGTGCGTGCCATGCTTTCAGCTTCAAAACTGGCGCAGCAATAACAATAACTCCGTTGAGACTTGGACCCTCCTACGATAACAAGGAACAAAGAAATTGGACAAAATCGCCCTCAATG
Source organism: Epsilonema sp. ZAB3_2 (assembly GCA_030247985.1). Taxonomy (NCBI): domain Eukaryota; kingdom Metazoa; phylum Nematoda; class Chromadorea; order Desmodorida; family Epsilonematidae; genus Epsilonema; species Epsilonema sp. ZAB3_2. The sequence continues at coordinate 22,647 of JASAMW010000571.1, forward strand.
TCCTTTGCCCTTCGTTTCATGTACGGGCAGTTTCAGTAAGATTATTAGTTTTTGTATTGTTGTGGTTAATGCAGTAAAATCTTATCATCATCATCATCATCATCAAGATCAATAGTGTCTCAAGCACGATATCGGCTTCTTCATGTGCTTTCACACGTCCGCTTGCTAAATTTTACCTGCTTATCCTAATTTTTATTCATCCCCATTTCCATGGCTACCTCATCGGTGTCCTGCCACATTAACACTCTATGCGTATCGTACATCCTGTACCTACCACATACAGTACCGTACCACATACTGTACATCTGACATACAGGAAAGCTGCAGCAATTTTTCTGAGCCGTCCCTCTCGATCAAAAGCAGCGTGTAGCTAAATAGCAGAAGGATTTGATGTGATGAGGAAGCTGAAGCCTGCCACGTTCTATAACTTTATACCTAGTAGTCATAGCTAGAGCTTCTTCTTACTCTATTAGCAGGAGTAATTAGCTGCACAGCGCACTGACAAGCTGGCGGCGCGCTGGAAAAAACTGCTCGAGCAGCGCACAACATAGGAGGAGGCGCTGCAACGTGGCGGCCGTCCGTCCAAGATGATGCCATCCATCCTGCTCGTATTCGAGGGAATTTCCGCCCCTTGTACCTCCCTGCCCTAGCCTCCTTGCACCAGCAGGCGCGGAGAGCTCAAAAAGACTACTGCCTTTGCCCGCCCATACATAATAGGCTATTGCCAGCCACCGCCGCTCGCTCTTGCTTCATCCAGTCCGCTTTTCAGCAGAAGCAGGAAGGAAAAGGGAGAGGAGGCCAGCAGGCGGGAAAGACACGGACAAAAAGAAGAAGCAGAATAAAAGAAAGAATATGCCGCCCCTCTGCTACCCTCCTCCTCCTTCTCCATCTCCTCCTCATTCGGCGCAGGCACGCTTTTTTATTGAATTCGAATACCTACCCGTGCATCGATTGCTTCCTTGCTATACTGCTCCCTCACATTTTCCTTTCAGCACGAAACCAAACTACTCGGTAGTCTCTGTCTGCTGTACGAACGTACACGAACATGGCATAGGAATACTGAAGCCAAATATGGCACCGTCCCCTCACATCATGACGGCACAATACTAACTAAGCAAAGCAGATAGCCAAGCCAGTGCTTCGGGAGCCTGAAGCCTCATAAGCAATAACTACCGCATTTCAAACTGAGCCTGTGCCTAGCTAGCTATCTATCACGCCATCACTTTGCGGCTATAGCACTTTAGCTTATGAGATTGAGGAAAGATGAGCGCAGCGCGAGTGACCGAACAAAATAAGCTAGAGTGGACGATGGCCAGTCGAGGGAAAAAATGAAAATCTGCCCCAGCCAGAGCCCAGTTGGGATTCACTCAACCGATCTTCTGACAAATGCCCAACCGCCTGCTTTCCATTGACGACCTCGCTTATCTTTCGCAAATCCAAATCTCATCGAAAAAGCTCTCAGCCGCAGCCATCATCAGCTGTGCAGAGAGGGAGTTAGCAGTTACTAGTAGTGAGCACACAGAAATAGGGTCCCATCCATCATCAGCCGGACATGGGTGTTGTAGTACTAGGCATAGTATAGTACGTTCATACAATATTGCACACGTGAGCGAGAGAGCAATCTCGGTATGCTTCTTGCAATTTAGTTGCTTGCTTGCTTCTTCCCTCGCCCTCCCTCTTCTTCCTCATCCAACATGAATGAGCGACCGCGTGCATCCATAATCATAAGCGCCTCCGTGCACCCAGCCAACCCCCACATTCTCAGGGCCCACATAATCAATTTCCAGCTCCGATGTCAGTCAGACCGTGGCATACTGAAAGCTGGCGAAGAGGTTGGGTCACACGTTAGTCGCTGGAGGCATACATATGTATAGCATGCGTGTACGTACCTACTTACATAAAGTCGTCGTACAACGTTGCGTGGGCGGGTAAGATGCATAGAAAGTACAAAGCGACGGACAACTCGGCAACACTCAGCTATGCAGAAAACTAATCGGTATATTCAGGTCAGTTGACAAGAAAAGACGGCACCCCATCATCCATATCCCCGGTATGCGCCTAGCCAACGCCCACGAATGTTCATACGTACTACTACACTAGCCGTACGTATATGTGCCTACGGGGATGCTAAGGACGCACCTACAACTAATTAGTTCAACTTCATAAAAGCTTTTTCCAACATTTCGCACATAGGTTTTTGCATGCTACATCACTTGACCTGCGGGAAAGAGGTGGCACGTATCGGACACACTCCACCCCTTCATAACACCCTCGAAAGCATGGGTGTACATTGAAAAATAAACATGCAGCTTGCTTCGTACAAGAAAACCCAGTCGAATCCCCACCTATCTACCTACCTTCCATCCGTTCGACTTTTCGCCGGAAGCTCGCACCGGATCCGCAAAGTAGGGGTTATTGTCGATGAACCACTGGTAGATCTCGCTGAGTTGCATGCGACCCTGCGGATGCGACTGCAGCGCCTGCGTGATGATGTCGGCGTAGGACTGGGCGCCCCAGGGATTCACCTTCTTCACCGCCCCCGCCGGCACTTCCTCCGTCGTCCCGTCAGCCCGCAACACTCTCACCGTCCGCTGCTTCTTCCTGCTACTACCACTGGAAGAACAGGCTTTCTTCTGGCTGACGGTCGAAGCGTCTTCTCCTTCTTCTTGTTGCTGCAGCAAATGAGATTCGCTCGTTGCCTCCGAAGACGCCACCGAAGACAAATCCGTCGACAGTTGACGCGGCTCCTCCAACACGGTGGCCAGCGGCCAAGTGTAACTCCGATCTCGAACGAAAGGGTACAAATCCTCGGCGTCCTCTAAACTGTCCATGCTCGTTTCCCCGGATTCCATGATGCCTTTATACGTACAGTACGCACACCGGCCAAGATAAAGCACCGCAAGGAGGACAAGTTGAACCGATTTCAAAGCCAGCAACCGCCGCTTTTCGAATTGCTGTTTCTGTTGAAGCAGTAGCAAAACGGATGAAATAGTAAGCCAGTGAAAGAAAGGAATGAATAGGTACAGCAGGCAAACGCAATGAGAAAGAGGAGAACCGAAAGAGCGCTCCTGCCTGTGTAGGTACGTAAGTACGTGACGACTGACTGAAACGAAACAGAGTTCAGATATAGGATAGGTTAGGACGTTCTGTTCTGTGGTGCTCGCTCACCGCTGGTCTGCCTATGGCTGCGCTGCGCTGCCCTGCCTGCACTCTTTTGACCTGACAGGACTGAACAAATGACCTCTCGGGGTCACTCCGCACTCACCCCTGCCCTGCTTTCTTCTCCACTATGTGCATACGTAATACGTACGTGGTCAGCGCATTGGAAGCGCAGAGGAGAGGAGATTGGGCTGAAGAAAGGAACGGCGTCTCTCCCCCATCCACACCCTCTACTGGCCTACTGCTGCAGCGTGCAACTGGGCTTTGGCTACTGCTCGGTGGGTGAAAGAAGAGGCGTCTTCCCTTTTCCCGCCCCTCCAACAAGACGGTGAAATAAGACGCCGAGGAGGAGAGATGAGAAGATCCTTCCCTGACCTTGCGTCAGTGGGCTCAAAACTGAGTGACCCCGATTGTACGCGCTGACCTCAGTGGACAAAGGACAACGACGCAGTGGCCCAAAATTAGTTGCACCACCGCCCCGCCGTAGTGTACCGTAGCCGACGGGAAACTGACGCTCCCCTTTCTTACATTCACTCGCATGCCAAACTTTGCTATAGTGCACAGTGTCTACATAAAAAATCGTAGCCGTTATCCGTTGGTGTAGCAAAGCAACGGTCGTCATAGATTTCTCTTCGTTTTCGTTCGTTTTATATTTGATTAGCTTAGCCATCGAATTCAAAACGCCCCAGGCGGTTTTTGAAGACGGAAGCTCTACTTATTATAACAAACAACCCTCTTTTTTATCCGCAAATTTCGGTTAGTTAGATCGTCATACGATCATGAGCGATAGGAGAAAGCAGCTGAACCCCTTTGCTAGCAGATATTATGATACTTCTGGCAAGCTCATCAACCGTCCATAAAATATTCAGTAGTTCAAACATTCAAACCCAATGCTAAAGCTATTTAGCTAACGGCAACGTTGGCAGCTTATCAAACGACACAGCACGTTTTGCTTGCTGACGCGTATGCACGTGAGGTTCATGCTACAGGCATGAATTCTGTACATACTCTGTACATATTACGTACATGTTCTGCACTGTACTCATTCATCTTTTATTCAGTTGACAACAACAGTAAGTATTCAGAGTAGAGATATTGGAAAGCAACGCCCACCCGGGTGGTAGTGAAACTGGTTCAGTTTAGTTACTTTTACTGACTGATTCAACTTTGTCCAATCCTGCTACCTTACTATAGCCGCAGATACATACATACATAGCGCCATACACTGCTGCAATTCTGCAGCCACCTCCATTCTTTTCCGTGGCCCGTGCAATTTTACTTTCAGCTCCCTCAGCTCTCGACAATTTCTCCCATTCTCCCTCACTCCAGTCGACGCAGACACCACATCACATCACTGCCTCTATTGTCACCTGCTCTCGGCACCCCAGCCCAGTCAGTCAGTGTGTCAATTTGTACCGCACTCATGTGGTGTGGGTGTCCCAAAAGCTTGCATTCAATTCCCCTGCCTGGCTTTCACTTCAGCTTTTTTATTGCCAAGACAGCAAGCGCACCAGTTACAATGTGCCCCCACCGACCTTTGGTAGGTACGTACGTACCTATTATACAGACATACCGTATTGTCTGGCGCTTCGCGCCTTTGCTGCAATGCATCGCACTATTATGTACGTACATATGTGTGTACGTACGTACATGCGTCTGTCAGGCAAGCTCTAAGCGATACGAGCTAATTCTGTTATGCAAAACGACAGAAGTGCCAGCTAGCATGTGCATGTGTCGTCTTATCAGTAAAACGCCATGAAGCAGGTCACTCTCGCTGGCTATCGCACTGTCACTACACAATGCAGGCAATATTACGTCGTGCGTGCACTTTTGAGTCGCAAGGAGCAAAAAGTTGAACAAACACGCGACACGGCAGCATTTTGCTGCATAGACACTTTTGAGTTTGAGTTCGAACGAAAGAGACTCTTCTGTGCCATCAGACCACCTGGGGAGAAAGACGCCAGACAAGCAACAGAGAGCAGTAAAATCTTTCCGCTTCAGCCATCCAAAAGCCTCGTCTGGCGCTGCCGATTTTTATTGGTGTCAGTCGTCCGACGAAAGCTGGCTGGACAAAAACGGACAATATTCCCCTCCCTTGCCTGGCGACACCCTGTGACACACACACACGTATACACACTCACCCACGAAAATGCATACTGTCTGCCTGCCATGTAGGACGGAGGAGTGAGAGTGGGACAACGCGGCGCTTTTTGTTGTCTCATAAAAATCGTTTTTGGAGGCAGCTAAACGTTAAGAGCAGCGCACATACTGAATAGGATAGGATAGGATCTATAGCAAGCTCAGGACGACGGACGACGACGATGGATGTATGAAATTTCACCTGTGTTTGAACAGACTGTTTGTATGGACGACGACAGCGCACACAAGACAAAAAAGGCTAGCCTGGACCGGCATGGGATGGATAGATCGCAATGTATGTATGTATGTATGTACGTTATGCTTAGTTGGAATGGAATACTTCCTTCCAACCACACTCGTTCAACAAAACTGCTGGCTGGCTCATTCCTTACTTATTCACTGGATGGCGCAACATAAAGCCAAAGCATGAGACGCAATACCTGTACTGTACAGCACACCAACCCCCCCCCCCCCCCCCCCATAATGCGACCATGTACTGTACATAACAAAACCTTACATACAGAAACAACGCCGACGCTAATTTCCACGTGCATCAAAATCGACCTATAGATGGTGAGTTTGATCGAGAGCTTACGGTAAGCAATGCGCACATTTTCTGCATACCTGTGCTTGTTTTGCTTATGACAAGCTAGACCTGAGTTAGACCCTGCTTACATAGCCACAGCTACGCCACGTCATGTCGACAGCCGGTAATAACTGGCTCAAAGCAAAACACTGTCTTCCCTTGCACGACTGCATTTCCTTTTCTCACAACTTTCAATCCCACATCAACAAGCACCAAACTGATAACAAAGACAACACATTAAGAGACGTTTTCTGTAAGGATTGAGAGTAGCCTGTAGTATAGGCGGAAGGGGGGTACTTTTTGTGAACCGAGATAATATGCCTATCGGATTCCCCATCAAAAACTGCATATGTTGATGAAGTTTTAGGAAAAAATTTGTTCAGGCATCATCGAGATATTCATGGGTAAAGGTTGGCAGGTCGCATTTTTGCCGTTTTTCAATGTTTTTAGCCATATTTCAGCAACCGCAGGCCTTAGAGGGCTACAATTTTGTACACACATACATCCCCTTGGGACCCAAGTCTGGACCAATTTTGAGCCCAATCGGCCACCTGTGTGGCGAGATATAGCGTCACAAAGTGCATTTCTGTATATTTTGCACCTGTTGCAAATTTAGTTTTTTGAATACCACGGCGCGAATACATGCCCTGCACGGGGTAAAATTTTGACAGCAAGTAGAGAAGGGTTAGGCCTAAAAACTTTAGTACAACAGCAAAAAATCTCTATAATTGGGAATTGGGACTACAGTCCTCTCGAGTAGTGAAAAATACAGCAAAAATTTTCCCGCCTTTTTTATTTTTCAAGATAAATGAGCAATACCACTGAAACTTTTTCCTCGTAAGTAGCCTATCTTATGTAAGAATTTGATGTAGATTTCAAAAATAAAATTGATTTTCCCAAAAAATTTAACCCTTACCCTAAATTCACAAAAATATACTACTTTTGCAAAATTATATGCTAGGGGTTAAATTTTTTGGGAAAAACAATTTTATTTTTGAAATCTACATCAAATTCTACATAAGATAGGCTACTTACGAGGAAAAAATTTCAGTGGTATTGCTCATTTATCTTGAAAAATAAAAAAGGCGGAAAAATTGCTGTATTTTTTCACTATTCGAGAGGACTGTAGTCCCCAATTCCAATTATAGAGATTTTTTGCGGTAGTACTAAAGTTTTTAGGCCTTACCCTTCTCTACTTGCTGTCAAAATTTTACCCGTGCAGGGCTTCTATTCGCGCCGTGGTATTCATATAACTGAATTTGCAACAGGTGCAAAATATACAGAAATACACTTTGTGACGCTATATCTCGCCAAACAGGTGGCCGATTGGGCTCAAAATTGGTCCAGACTTGGGTCCCTATGGGATCTTTTCGCAGGCCAAATTGTAGCCCTCTAAGCCTTGCGGTTGCTGAAATATGGCTAAAAACGTTGAAAAACGGCAAAAATGCGACCTGCCCACCTTTACCCATGAATATCTCGATGATGCCTGAACAAATTTTTTCCTAAAACTTCATCTACATATGCAGTTTTTGATGGGGAATCCGATAGGCATATTATCTCGATTTACAAAAAGTACCCCCCTTCCACGTACTATGCAACCGCTACAGAAAACCTTTCTTAACCTATTTGTTGGTGATCGGCGGTACGTCATGGAGGAAAGCACCGACTCACGAAAAAGACGATCGGTCACCTTGTCTGTGCATCACCTCCTTGTTAGGGATAGGGTACGTACGTACATACGCAAGCCAACGCACACACATACCACTCGTACATGACTTCTACGCGTTCGCAGTTTATTAAAGCTGTGTTTAGCGTGTGTGTGTGTGTACGCAAAACCTTCATACGTACGTATGTGCATCCACGTTCGACTCATGACTAAAGATGTGCAGTTTGAAGCTGAACTCCGCTGCAAGACCTGAACGATAATATGCGAGATGGGTAACGCAAAAGAAAGACGGTGGATAGTGTATCTCGCTTGTCATTCACGTCCCGCAGTTCCAACTGCATATACCCTTAGTCATGGGTCCAAAGGCGGATATCAATCGCACACTTTATACGTACTGTACGGGAAGGGAATACATGATACCTTCCATCCAGCTGAGCTGTTGCTGTCGCCTTTGTCGCGGAAGTAGGGTACGTTCTGGACCATCCAGTCGTAGATTTGTGAGAGGGTGAGGCGCTGCTCGGGAGAGTGCATGATGGCCTGAGTGATCAGATCCGCGTAGGACATGTTGCCCCAGGCGTTGCGTCGGGCGCTGTTCTTCTTGGCCGCGCCGATCGCTCCGTTCTCCCCGCCGCCGTCCAAGGGCGGAGTGCCTATCGGGATCGGCGAGTCCGTCTCCGTCCTGTAGGTCTGCGGCGTGGGCACGGAGCTCTGATAGCCCAGACTCTGCGCGAGACTCTCCCGGGATCCGGGCATGCTCTCCTCCTCCGGTATCTCTTCGTGTATCAGCGGGGAGGTGTGGTGACTCAGATCCCCCGTGGGCTTGCGCAGGGGCCAGGTGTTGGAGCGGTCCCGCGGCTGGGGACCCAGGTCGTCCAAGTCCAACAGGGTCGTGGTCGTGGTTCCTGCCCCGGTTCCGTTGGTCCCGTAGGCTCCTCCGGTGTGTATCTGCAGGGGATCCGAGGGTCCCATCCCCGTGGTCGCTGCAGGATGCAGTGGCTGCTGCTGATGCTGTGGGGGATGCAGATTCCCGTGCCTGTCCTGAAGCATTTCAAGCATGATGCTATGCTGGCTGGCCGAAATACAAGCTGTTTTCGTCGTACGATATGAGTTCAGTCGTTAGTTTAGCCGCAAAATCCAAAGATGACTCGTCGTTGAGCTACACAAGGTCAATTGGTAGAAAAATAATGCCCGTATAATGGATCCAAGCTTTGGAACACTTCTTCGAAAATCGTAGAATAGACGTCTCTTGTCGACTTTTTCCTGTTCACACAAACAGGACGTGTTCAGTAAACCAGCAGTATAATAGTATGCTCGGGTTGTATGTAGCTTCCAACAGATGGTGTTACTGGAACAGTTCCTCCGTCACATGATGTCGTCGTAGAGTAGCGGTTTAAAGGAATTCCATCGCTCCTTGTTTTGCTAGAGAACATTATCTGTTTTCTGACTTTCACAGCTCTGAACATGAATCCAAGAACACGTTTTTCTGTTTTTCCGCTCACGTCGCTACCCTTCCGTATCCCGTCTTTCGCGCTCCCGTTTTCGAATCACAGTAGAAAATCTGTCCCGTAGTTTGGCGTGAAAAACCCTTTCGTCAGGTAATCCTAAGCTTCCTCCTCCGCTTGATAATGTACTGTCAGCTTTTCGTTTTAGGGTTCAACGACACCGCCAGCAGGTGATAACGGACGTCCTGTGGCGACACAGAAAAGGGCCGCCCAAGAACTGAGAATCCTCTCTGCTCTGCGTTCTGTAGGCAACTGTACGTGACGAATCGCTTCACATACATGCGACACGCCCGGTGAAAAGTCTTCCTTCAGCTTGGAACCTTCCTTTTCCTTCTTCTGCTCCTGTTCGCTGTTATGTACAGTGCTAGAAGCTGGTTGGTGCTAGCGCCGGTCACAGAAGAAAGTGCGCGACGATGACAGAAGAAACACGTTTCTCTCTTCTGGTGGTAGTCCACCACTGCATGCAGCAACTGCCGGTTGGCTGCTATACCTCCACCACGTTACACACTTCACACACACACAGACAGAAACACAGCGCAGGTTTTACAGCGGAGCCCGCCGCACTTTGCCTTCTTCTTCTTCTTCTTTTCTCTTCGCTCTCTGTTCGATGCACTATAATATGCACAGCGGCACAAAGCAGCTCGATAGATTTTACACTCGCTCAGCAGCGCACACAACAGCACAGCCGAGCCGACGCACACAACATTATCGTATTGTAAACGCAGAGAGATAAAACACACGCAGGCGCAGTATTTTCGCGCAAAAATTTGCTCTCTCCCCGCTCCGTTCCGTGCTGTGTGGATGGAAGGGAGACTGGCTGGTTGTGGTGGGGTGAGCACAGGCGACAGGCAGCAGCAGCGAGATAAAAGGGAAAAGGAGGGAGCGCCCGCTCACTCGCTGCTGTCTCTTTCTCCGCGCGCTGAAACAGGCCGCCAGCCAGCCAGTCAGCCCGAGTCCTTGCAGTCAGCCAATCGTTGAATGAAAAGCTGAGGAGGAGCGATCGATAAAAGAAGCCTGTTCGTGACGGCCTCAGCTTGTCAGCTGCCCACGCGAACACGACGATACTGGGGTACCGTGCGTGCATGTATCTTGTGGATCATAAAACGAGTTGGAACACTTATCCGGAAGGCATTCCGGAAGGCAGGGAAGGCCCTTCGCCGCATATCATCGGCATTCCAAATAGCCCATCCACATGAAGCTAAAAAACAAGGCCACCCAAAAAGTCTTCTGCCCATTTGTGCCCAGAGCTGGCTCCGCCATTCACAATAACTTTCCATCGTTGCTGCTAACCATTGTTGTTTATTTTCCAAGATGGAAAATATATGGGGGCGCGGGGGAACAAACTGGCGGTGTCATTTCTAAAGTAAGACCGGCAGAGTTCTTGGGACCCACGTATTATTTATCTCGAGAACTATGCGACGTAGAGCAAAGCGGTCAAAACTCCATGAATAACTTTAGCTCGCCTCTCCAATAAAAAAAACCGTTTGATTCTATCTGCTCTCAGTGTCGAGATCTCGCCGATTTCCTTCAGCACTGAAATCGTGTCACCATTTGGCAGACGCTAAACCACGCAAACCACGACACCCCACGACCCTGTACGCCCGATGCCCATTTTATTGTTTTCATCATGTATGCATATTTCTACCACTTTTGATTTTTCGGGCCTTTGCGAGGTTTAGAATTGCCCAATGGTCCACGCCCAATTTGCCGATTTTAGTACTGAAGGAAATCGGCGAGTTGTTGACAGCTCGAGAGCAGGATAAGATGCAAACAGGTTTTTTTTATTGGAGAGGCGAGCTAGAGTTATCTGTTGAATTATAACCGCTTTGCTCTACGTCACATAGTTATTGAGAATAAATAATACGTGGGTCCCAAGAACTTATGGTCTTACTTATACAATATGGCTGCGTTGAAAAAATGAGCTCTGTCATTACAGACATTTTGACACGTTCAAAAAACTGTCATGTGATTGCATTCATAGCATCCAGGATTTTGTACCTACCTCATTTGTAGCCCCCTTCAGCTGCCATATGAACAGAACTTTTGCAGTCTCTATCAGCTCGCGTATGTACAAATATTGTACAAACGTGCAAGGCTACGCTACGCACCAAAGCATACAATGACCAAGAAAGAGCTTACTTCTCTCTCAGGTTTAGGTTGTGGTTTTCAATCATGCGTGAGTCATATTCTCATCAATCTCTTTGCTTATTCTGCCTTATTTACATATTTCAGCATCCTTTCTTCGCTAGTCGAGCGCTAGCATGTGTGCTGTCGGTGAGCCCAATGGAAAGAGTGTTTATGCCTTCTTTACTCAGTGGCATGCGCCGGCCAGTCAGACTCACTCAACTTTACTGGAAGCGCGTTCGGATTATCATAATGTCTTCCACATTCCGCGAAAAGTGTGGTGCGGTCTGAACATCAATCACAAATGACGTCAGGTGGTTTTCAGCCGAAATGGATGGGTACCCCCCCCCCCCCTCCCCCCCGACCATCAGAATAGCGTCAGAATTGGCCTAAAGGCCATACCCCCCCCCCCCACCGTCAGCGTCAGAGGTGGTGACTAATGGTGATGGTGCTGCATATGCGTATGTATGAATGCATGCATGTATGGTATAATATCAGCATGTTATGTATGTAATGTACTAAGTATTGTAGTATGTATATGCATGTACAGTAATACGTATGTACTGTAATGTATGTGCGTATCAGCAGTACCGTCAGCGTCAGAATATTGATCTGAGCGCCGACCCCCCCCCCCCCCCCCCCCCCCCCACCGTCAGACTGACGTCAGAGGTGGGGCCAGGGGGAGGAGGGTACCCCCTCCCCTACCACCTGACGTAATTTGTGAATCATCCCTTAGTGAATAAAATAGTGCGGGCCAAGGATCGGCTTAATAGCTTTATTTGATACAGCTTTTGGGCTGATTTGTTGCACAGCATTACAGCGCATTGACTCTTCACCTCCAAAAGCGCGTGTGGCAACGATAAAGCATTACAACATCAATTCAGGCAGCAGGCATCCATCATAGTTCTTGTACTTACGTGTACAGTACGTACTACATACAATTAGATATACTACTCTGGGAGGCGCCTTTACGTTGATTTGATACTCTGTTGCATTCTTTAGTATGTACAGTACATAATTTGATGGAAGGGAAGACGGCTGTTTTGTTTG
>JASAMW010000572.1:0-21597 GCA_030247985.1 Epsilonema sp. ZAB3_2
CAAACACGCACGAAAATCGGATGCTGCATCATCAACAAGGTGTCTAAGGTACATTTCCAGAGAAGCACTCTTCAACATTATTCTCCTTTCTATCTGAGTGCATAGTAAGCTCTTCATGCACTCCTTATCTGCGAGAGCAAATTGAATTGTGCAGCGCTGGCAAAGGCACAAAGACAAATGGCTCATTCTCATTGGAAAGAAACGCACTCGGCGTACGTCCGGCGAGTACCATTAGAGGAACCTGTTGATGTCCAAAAATGACACGTTGACTTCCCTACAGCTGAATAAGATTCTTCACCTTTTCCGGGGGAATTTTCTCTCCCTTCGCCTGCGCTTCCTTCTTCTGTCTCTCGAACTCTGCCATTTCCTCCTTATTGGTGGCCAGGTCCAAGGGTAGGCCGAAAGGCAGGATGCTGTGCGTGCCTTCCGTCCGATAAGCCACTTGACCACTCGACTCGTCCAAAACACGCTCTTCTACCTCAACAATCAGAAAAGCTGGCTAGCCTTGTTGTCATAGTGAGCCGGCGGGACAATCAGGACAGGGATACGTCACACGCACGCACGCACGCACGCACGCACGCACGCACGCACGCACGCACGCACGCACGCACGCACGCACGCACGCACGCACGCACGCACGCACGCACGCACGCACGCACGCACGCACGCACGCACGCACGCACGCACGCACGCACGCACGCACGCACGCACGCACGCACGCACGCACGCACGCACGCACGCACGCACGCACGCACGCACGCACGCACGCACGCACGCACGCACGCACGCACGCACCGAGTTCATGCTATAGTGGGTCCTGCTGGAAACGCCACACTGGTGCGCTTCAGAAGTGAACTCCGAATTCGCTCCGAATTCGGAGCCCTCACTACTATGCTTCAACATGTAAAATCTCCGAGTTCGCACCGAACTCGCTCCGTTTTTCCAAACGTGCGTGTGAACTGCCGAGTTTGTAAGAGAAGGTCCTTGAAAGAGCGGGGCAAAGGCTGAAACCGGCTGGTCTCCGATTTCGACGAAACCTAGCTCATTCGAAAGCGCGTAAAAAGTAGTGTTGTCAACCTTCAAAATTTACTGCGGCGGTAAAGTAAGGTAAAATTACCGCCAGTAGACAACGGTAAAATTACCGCGCGGTAATTTTACCGTCATAATTTTTTTACCGCAGTACTTTCTGAAATAAATTGACGGTAAAACGGTAAAATATGGTAAAAATTTTCCCTTTGTTTTCAGCGATTCTCATTGTTTATTTTGTACAAAATGGCATGCGTGCATTGACGACTCATCGCTATCGTACTTTTGGCAACTGAACGGTGTCTGTTACTTATCACATGTCCATACTTCGTAGCTTGGAAGTATGCACATACCCAACTACCGCAAAGAAAACGACAAACAATACAATAGACGTAGGCACAATGTGAGGAATTGAACAGGTGGTGATGAAGAAACGTCAATATTTGTTGACCTGCGCCATGATTCTGGGATCTGGATGGTCGCAAAGTGACGCCGGGTCACATGGATGAGTTTGACGTTTGCGACTCATGCCCATCCAGAGTCATGACGCAAGTAGCGAATAGAGCCAAAGTTCACAAAATTAGCGCTGGGCGTTCAAGCTGCACAATTTTTTGAGCATAGAAAATTGCGTCCCCTCGCAATTACCTAAAATGATCTGATACTCTACGTACTTTATACCACGGTAGAAGAAAAACGGTAAGAAGGTGAAGTTATTACAGCCATGGTCGCTGTCAGTAAGCGGTAAAAGTACAGTAAAAAATTACTCTTTTACCGCCAAAATTTTTGAAAGTACTTTCGGCTGAGTCGACGGTAAAAAGTACAGCCAAATAATTTACCGTCAGCATTCAACGGTAAAAAGTACAGTACCGTTTTGAAAAACTGCAAAAGTACAGGCGGTAAAACGGTAAAGTAATTACCGTTGACAACACTAGTAAAAAGTTATGTAAAACGCGACAATTCCGACCATTCTGTGCTTAACCGTTAGTATTCTGTGCTTAACTATTTAACCAAAGTTAGGCCCTAAAGTTGCCAATTTTCAAAAAATCGACACCACGTTTGTCTTAATATCTTGATTACGGTAGAGGCTAAAAACTTCGTTCGAAAAGTATGTAATTTTGCGAAGAATGATGAGTTGAACAAAAAAAATCGCATGCGAATATCCCTATTGGTTGCCGAGATATGGCCGTTTGTGCGAGGAAGGTCCGAAAATTCAGTGGTAAAGAGTGTCACTAAAGTTGGCCAAACTTGAGTGGCCGTATCTCGCTAAGGGTTAAGCGCAGAAGGGTCGGAATTGTCGCATCTTACATAACTTTTTACGCGCTTTCGAATGAGCTAGGTTTCGTCGAAATCGGAGATCAGCCAGTTTCAGGTCCCCATACTGGGCTGCCCCACTCTTTCGTGGACCTTTTCGTAATACGAAGACGTGCGTGTAATTGACGTTCGCTTTGGCTCAAAACGAGGTATTTCCAAACAAACTCGGAGCGAACTCGCTTGGAGAAAACTCGGAGCACGTCTGAAGCGCACCAGTGGCGCGGTAGGTATCGGTTAACCCCTAGCAAAGTCCCCTACCAGCCTACCTTAAAGCGGAAGGCGTCCACCGGCGAGCGCTTCCCTCTTAACCCCTCCACATTCCGGTCCACCAGATCGAACAGATGCAGGGCGTACTCTGCGGCGTCCTGTTGGCGCGCCGTCGCGAATTCCGGGTGTCCGCGACCCACCAGCTTGCGAAAGGAGAGCGGACGCAGGCCTAGAAGCGCCTTGCGCGCCGCCTCCTCCTCTTTCGTCGGAATGAGCGAGTAGTCCGCCGGGAGGTCAGCAGGCGAAGGGTTAAGCGGCGGGGAATAGACGCCCGAGCACAGGGCGCCAATCAGTTTCGCCATCTGAAACAGACTGTGCAAAGATAGTGTAGAACAGCATGTACACCATATACACCTCTCGTGCCGCGTTCACATGACAGACCATCCGCGGGGTTCATCCGGGTGTGTAGTCGAATGGTGATGGCGCTCGCCTGAAACGCGAGAGGTCCAGGGTTCGATTCCCTGCTGGCACACCTGGCAAATTTTCCTTCTCGACTACACGTACATAGCCCCTCTTCTCCTACTGTGTACAGCAACGTTACGTGAAAAGCCCTCAGATAGGATACTGCACGTAGAGTACCTGCAAATTGAAGTTGCTAGGCGGGTCCTCCGTGTGAGTAGCGAAAGCAGTGGATATGATATCCGGTGCATCCACGTGATACAGTTGCACAAAATCCGGAACCAAACACAAAGTCTGCACAACCTGTAACATCACACACACATTTCGCCAAATCAAAGTTACGGTGAACGTGCGTACATATGCAGTCAGTTACTAAATCAGTAGAAGTAGAGTACTGTGGGGTAAACCCGGACACCTAAGCTTTTCTGAACTTGCCGCTTCAGCCAATGATGAACATCATGGTAGCTCATTTGAAAGAGGAGAGTTCAAGGAATCGATTGGTAGAATAGAATACTTGTCTCAATCGGTCTTATGATTGCTGAGATATACATACATACTTATTAGGTGTCCAGGTTTACCCCGTGTCCGGGTTTACCCCACAGTACCCTTAGAGCTGAGGTAGCGGTGAACTTACGGAGTTGATGTAGCAGCTGCTGCCCAGGTTGACCATCGGCGTGTAGCCGGGGCCTCGAATGGGCTTGAGGGAAGCGCCTTCCTCTTGTAGAAGCGCCCACTCGTAGCGCAGATTCAAGTCCAGCTCAAGCTCCAGCATGCTCTTCTCCGTCTTCTCCGCCTCCAGCGCATTTATCCCGAAATGCGACAACATCCGAGGCAGATCCCGCACTTTCACCTACACAACACATGCGAACAATGCGCCGTACGCTCAAACCTTAGCCGAAAAGCAACCCATTGCGCAATAAGCGTCGCGTGGTATACTTTGCGTCAATAAATAGAGCGGGGCCAGCTAGCGACCAACCAAAATTTCTTAGCGCAACAAGTCCATACGTAAGACAACTATAATGCAACGAATGGTCCGTCCGTACCCATTCAAGCTGTAAAGACTTCCTTGGGTAAATAAGGTTAGAGCTGCACATAACAGGATAGCATGGGGTAAACCCGGCCACCGGAAAATCCGGCCGCCTATGCCTTACGGCTGCATATCTCAACAATCAATGAACCGACTGAGACAAGTATGATACGTAACTCTCCTCTGTTCAAAAGAGCTACTTGGTTCATCATTTGCTGAAACAGCAAGTTCAAAGGAGCTTACGTACGTGGCCGGGTTTACCCCACTACAGTTCCCTACATCCACACTTTCCAAGTGTGATTGCGTATACATACCATATCGTCTTCGTCATAGCTGAACACATCCGCTCCGTGTGGTGTAATGGTTCCGAGTTTCACAGCCAACGGATACTTGGTTTGCGCGTAGTATGCCAAAGCATGACCGTTGCCTAAAGCACAATCCCGTTGCCCTTTGGACCATAAAGTTGTGCAACCACAGAAATTAGCGGGTAATGCCACTTTGTCCATTCCAGGACAACAAATAGTTTGATAATAATAGTTTAATAGTTTAATAGTTTGATCTACACCGACTGCGTATGATAAGATGATTATACCGACAACTTCGCTTCTCTTCCCAGCTTAGGAACTAACAGCGACTAGGCGGTTTGGGGTAAAAGGGTAAACGACAAAACGAACCTCCCGAGCCGTCGAAAAACTTGCGCCCGCACAGAATCACGCCAGAAGTCAAATTGAGCCAGAGATTGCTAGTTTTCTCACAACCCTCCGGCCACTCGCATTTCCAACCTTTGGACGGAATTTTCGGCGGGTTGTCAATCTGAAAAACACAACACGATACATGCGACTGTATACGTTCCTCCTCTACGGGGAGCTTCATAAAGTACGTCACTCAAAAATAGGGGGAAGAGGGTTGCGGAGAATGTGACGTTAGCGTGACGGTGTGTCACACTACGTAACGTACATAAGCATACTAAGGGGGGAGGGGGTTTATGAAATGAAATGACCAATAAAGCGTGACGGGAGGGGCGGGGGCACGGATAAATTTGTGCGTTACGTACTTTATAAAGTTCCCATAAAAAAGAATGCAACAATGGAATTTATCCTGCCGCGCAAAGACATTTTCGCGTAGTAGAATAGCTGGAGAAAAGACAAATTAAAGATCGGAATGGTGTAGTCGGTCTCCAGTCAAAAGATAAAAAGGAGGCTTGTTCAAAGTGCGAACCTGCTGCAAGTCTGTATGTTTCGTCTCCTGTATCAGTTCTCCGTCCCAAGCAGCCGCTCCACTCTCCAACACTGCTAAGCGCATTGCACCTTCGCATTTTATCAGCTTCTCCAGTATTGGCGGAAGCTCAGAGGGCAGACGGGGGTCAGTCGGCGCTAGTTCTTCCTTCAAGTTAGGCCAAACCACCACTGTCCAGCGCTCTTCGCAACTCAATTCTTGACTTTCCTACAAATGTACACAGACTGGCCCGCAACAGACGTGCTCCGAGTTTGCTCCGAGCGAGTTCGCTCCGAGTTTGGAATGACTATGTTTTGATCCGAAACGAACGTCAATGACTCACACGACTTCGAATTACAAACTCGGTTGTTCACACGCACGTTTCGAAAAACGGAGCGAGTTCGGAGCGAACTCGGTGATTTTGCATGTTGAAACATAGTCAGGGCTCCGAATTCGGAGCGAATTCGAAGTTCACGTCTGTGGCGCCCCACTGTCATTTTCACTTAAGGGCAGATGACAAAAAAATTTCCGTGGTCAATGCGAAAGTCAATTTTCGTGGTTTCCTTTCAGCAAACCAATGTAGCTTTTTGTGGCGGTCGATTCCCATGTACAAGTCTCCATCATGCTAGAATTTCCTCCAAATACCAACATACACCAGATGGCTGGATTATACGTACAGTACAGCTCCACGCGTCCGAATACTACGTATGCTTCTTGTATAATGAAAGGGGGTGTTAGAATCAGTGTATAGGCAGCCTAACCGTCTTGAATCCGCCTTCAATCCCAATAGCCAGTCTGGTAGGTGCTGCCTCGTTTTCCCTTTCCCCGTTAGCCACATCCTTCTGTCTTCTGATGCGTACAAAGTGAAGAAAGCCCGTATTGTCCTTCCTTTGTTCGCACCACCATTGCAGATGGGTGGGACAGAACCCGTATAGTGATTGCAGGCACACATAGAGCCCACCAGGCGTATCCGGATTATGGAAACACAGCATGCATTCCTCTTTGTACACCAGAGGTTGCTCTTGTTTGGAAATGTCGCGATTGAAAGGAATTGATAATTGCGTCATGTTTGGAGCCTGAAAAGGAGCAAAAAACAATAGAGAATTCGCCACGTACATGCTTATCGCACGGCTGCATAAAATAGGAAAACGATTTCTAATTCTACTTCACTATTCCCATTCAGCAGGACTAAATGAAAACTTCGCAAGCGAACTTTCCCTCGCCAGACTTTCAAGTCTCTAGGCAGGCGCCAATAATTTCACATAGACCACTCCTTGTGGTAAACAAGCTTTTCTGTTCCTTGACCTACAATAATGTTGAAACAGGAAGAAAAAATGCGCTGTCAGCATTGTGACGAAATAGGGCACATTTTTGCGAAAGACTTATGACAAACCCGCCGGGCATAATTGAGAAGAGGTCTCAGGAGTTATACACCAGGAAAGATGGGGCAAAAACTTGTGTTGAAGTGACCATAGCTATAGTCTGGCCAATAGCAGTTGGCACCTGGACTCAAGGCAAGTTGCGTAGTTTGCATGTACTTCTGCTAAATAGGAGTACACGAAGCGTGGACAGAAATCCGCATTTGTAAATCTATTTTAAGCAACGCGCCTTGAGTCCAAGTGCCAACTCAGACTATAGTGATAAATTTACTTATTTACATTGAGCATGTACGTACGTTCAGGTATGAGTAAGTAGGTTCAGGAAGTCCCACATGGGCTACACCTTGGAGATATGCATCATTGGACTAATTTTTTGTCAACAAATTACTTTAAGGGTAGGCAGGCGCTGTGCGTGTGTAATTATTTTACTGGTGTCTGCTGTTGTCGCGCCGGATTGCCGGAGGAGTTGGAATTTGTTTCTTGTGCAGGGACGGTGAGGCGATGCGCGTTTGCGGCTGATTCTGTCACTCACAGCTGTTTTTTGCATCACGTGACATTGGCTGCATCACGTGACATTGGTTTGCTGGGCAGGTCGCCCCTTTCTGCGCCGGATGATCGATCTGTGCAAAGCTTGTACAGATTACGACACGCCATTAGGCCTGAGCTCGGAGTTTCAGATGGATGTTACCTGGTGGCGTTGCTTCCTCCCTATTTGGAACGGCTGTTCGATCTTTCCCGAATACCAGTGGACGATGGACGCAGACTTGTGCCTCTCAACAGATGCGTCAGTGGAGGCTTGTGGCGCATTTTGCAATGGACAGTGGGTGTACGCTAGAGATGCCGCGATATATCGATATCGATATCGAATTAGTCGATATATCGATTTTTTTGCTGGTATCGATATCGATATCGTATCGAATTTCTAAATTTTGGAAATATCGATATCGATCTCGATATCGGTCTTTTTTCAAACGGCAATATCGATATCGATATCGTATCGAAATTTGGCAAAAGTAAAATATCGATATCGATCTCGATATCGACCATTTTTTGCTCGAAAATATCGAAATTTTGATGCATTTGCAGCGCCTTTTTTGGCCAAAAATTTGCTCGCACCACCTATGATTCAGTGAAAATTTTCTGCCACCCAAGTACATGCATTGTAGTCCCTTGACAGGTTGTGGTGGTGATGTGGTACTGTAATGTTCCGTATACTGTAAAGCTAGAAATTTTCGGACGCACTTAAATTTTGGACAGCAGGGGGGTAACTGGTTTCGGACAACCTAATTTTCGGACGCAAATGCTCTGGCTGTTGTGCGTATATGCAAAGGATGGTCGTGACATTGTACGTATATGTACTGTACTGAGTACTAAACGCTTAATGTGCGCATGCAAAATGCATAAATGAGTACATAACATTGCCCTACATAATAGAAATTCAGTCAGGGTGGTCATAGCATAGTACTTTATGTAATGTAGTGTAACGAGTAGGCCTACTAGGTATGTAGCATTACTCCTGGTAGCATGTACTACACGTACATGAGTACATTACGTACTTTAGGCCTGCAGTACATATCATATGCCTATATAACAAATTCGGACAACTTAAATTTCGGACAGAGGTTCCTCCGTCCGAAGTCCGAAAATTAGGTTCGTCCGAAAATTTCTAGCTTTACAGTATAACCCCCTCATGTATAGCCCAAATCAGCCACTAATGTCATTTGCATTCGTTTGTAGCCCCCTATTGAGAACCACAAAAGGCAAGGGAAACCAAGTGTTTTTGCGCAAAAAACAGCGTTTTCGAGGTGATTCAGTGTTTTTGAGGTGATTTTTGTGGTCATTAGTCAGTTGTCTTTGATTGCCAAACTTGAAAAATTGATTGTGAATTAGCTGAAAAAGCTTCTTTATTACTCAGAGCTACCTTCGCACAGTGTACAACAGCTTTATTGGTATGCTGTGAAGAAATTTTGATCTATTTTTAACCGTTTTTAAAATATCGATATCGATCTCGATATCGAGTCGATATTCTGCCCAAAATATCGATATCGATATCGATATCGACCCTTTGAAAATTTTAGATATCGATATCGTATCGAATTTCCAAAAATTTGAAATATCGATATCAATCTCGATATCGGTCATTTTACAAAAGGTAGTATCGATATCGATATCGATATCGATTTTCTGACAGTTCTGATATCGCGGCATCTCTAGTGTACGCGCAGTTTGACGGATGGTTCTACCGGCAATCCATGCCCTTCAAGGAGCTGTTTGCAGTGGTGGCTGCTGTGGCGACATGGGGACATCTGTGGAAGGGAAAGAAGATCAAATTTCACGTCGATTCTGCCACTGCTGTGCATGTACTAGCAAGCAATAAGTCGCGTTCCCCCGCCATGAGCGCCTTGCTGCGTGTGCTGTTCTTTTTGTGTGCTGGATGGGACTGCAGAGTGACAGCTGTGCACATTCCGGGAGTAGAGAATGAGGTGGCGGATGCCATTTCGCGTGCGCAGTGGGATCGTTTTTATTCGTTGGTGCTGGGGGCTGCCCGCTCCCCTACCCCCCTCCCAGCAGGGTTATTTACTACGGTGTTTTTCAGGGAGCTCTCATCAGCAACATCTGGAGAAGGTGGCGGTCTCACTCGCTTCTCAGGCTCTCTCTGCGAAGACGCGCAAGTCCTATCTGACAGCACAGCGACAGTACCAAGCGCTGATGGTGAAGTTGGGCTGCACTCCTTGGCCTGCATCCCCAGTACAACTCCGCTACAATCTGACGTTACTTGTGAGCCATCTTTACGACAGCGGTCTGAATCCGCAGACAGCGGACTGCTATGTGGCGGCAGTGAAGCAGGATGCGGGCCTGGTACTGCCACCGGCAGACGCCAAGGCTCTGAGTGCGGTGCTGCGGGGTTTTCGCGTGAGCGCCGGCAAGGCGGTGAGGAGGAAGCGTCCCATCACAACAGAACTGCTTACCCAGCTGCAACCACTACACTGCGTGCTCACGGAGTCGGTAATTTGGGTGGTGGTGGTGGTAGGAGTGTATGGAATGTTCCGTCTAGGGGAGCTGGTTCCAGAGGCGGAAAAGGACTTCGACCCCCAACGACATCCCATAGTCGCAGACGCATTATTAGGGAGCAGAAGCAGGAGTCTGCAGCTGAAGAAGACGAAGACAGATCCTGCAGGAAGAGAGCCGGTGCTGGTGGCGCTGCCTTGCATATGTGTCAGCAGAGCTACAGACCAAATTGGTCTAAGCCCGAATGGGCACGTGGTGGCGTCATGTCCTCTGTGTCTGCTGGGCAAGCTGCTGAGGGAGAGAGAAGTGGCGGGAGCGCAGGGAGAGGCGCCACTGTTCGTGGACAGGATGGGACGGCTGGTGACGCGGCAGCAAGTGGTCGATGCGCTCAAGACGTGGACGGCGCACCTGGGGCTGGACCCGGCGGAGTTCAGTGGCCATTCTTTGCGGCGCGGTGGGGCTACGTCTGCAAGTCAGGCCGGGCTGACGGACTTGGAGCTCAAAAAGCTGGGCCGATGGAAGACGGATGTGCACCTCCGGTATGTGGCGCCTCCGGTGGAGAAGTTGGCAGCTGTGGCGAGGAGGCTTGCAGGCCAAGGCGACGGGGCGGCTACCAAATCCTGCAGCGGCCAGGCTGTGAGCACGTCCAGTGGGATTACGGGCTGAACGCGTGGAGGCCAGTCGAAACGAGTCAAGACATGAGAAGATTGGGCGGATGATTGTATTGTATGTTAGGTACATTATGTTTGTACGTTTTGTTGTACATTTCTGACTGAGCGTCAGTAAAACTCTTCCGGCAAGCCTGCGGACATTTAAAGATTTATAGCCTAAAAGGCTATGGGGTTTTAACCAATACTCCATATGCCTGCCTACTCCATTCATTTATGCGCATGCATGCGCACGAAAAAAAAGAGCTCCAGTACATAGATGCGCATGCATGCGCATTTTTGAAGTGGCAGTCGACTTTTATGCGCACAGTTCCTCATAAATGCGCATGAATGCGCATCTTAGGTACTGGAGCTCCTTTTTTCCATGCGCATGCATGCGCATAAATGAATGGAGTAGGCAGGCATATGGAGTATCGGTTAATATACACCCAAAAATACAGTACACGTGACATTTCTTACTTTGCCAGATGGCATAAATTATTCCTTATTTCTTCTTGTCCTTGTTCTTGTTCTTGTTCAGTGTTCTTTTTTCATTGATCATCGTTTTACAAAAACTTATATCGGGCGTTTAGCCTATAAATTTTCTGTGAAGTTTACTAAGAATGTATGAATTGTCCATGTAACTCCGTGCTGAATAATGATTACTAATATACGCAAATACATGAGTATACTAAAACGCCCAATAATTATTGTAGGAAAGGGCAACGCCTATTCGGCGCAGTGGCGCAGGCGCAGGCGCAGGCGCAGGTGTGGACTTCTAGAATAAGTAGGACCGCAAGGCAACGACGAAATTGAACAGTGAACGGTGATTGGTGAGAGCTAAGTGAAGGAATGGTGAACAGTTAACTGTAATGTTGGTGAACTTAGGCTTAGACGAAGGCTGAGGCTTAGGCTTAGGCTTAGGCTAAGTCTGAGGTTTAGGCTGAGCCATGCCCCTCTGCCTTTACATCCAATACCTAAGCCTAAGCCTCAGCCTAAGCCTCAACCTAAGCCTAACCCTGAATAGATACAGATATTACAAGAGGTCTCACAGTCACAGGTACCTGGATCCGAAACACAGACAGAAAAAAGCGGCTTTTTTGCTACCCGGACCCGGAAATTAGGCGAAAATCGAGGTCGGATCCAAAGTATAGGTTTCATGCAATTTTGGCTTTCTGCTCAATATAGTTTGAGCATTTATTCTGAAATTTTCTCAGAAATAGAAGGCAGTTATCGAAATATTCAGCTAATGTTTCAAAATTTACAACCTGGAGGTTTTGTACTTTCATTTGAAATGGACATTCTTATTTTTATAGCTATTCTACTGCATGTGTTGGTGGACTGCATACATACTGTTCCAAAAGCTACGCCCTGTGACTGCGCACTTTCGTCGTTGCCTTGCGGTCCTACTTATTCTAGAAGTCCACACCTGCGCCTGCGCCTGCGCCTGCGCCACTGCGCCGAATAGGCGTTGCCGTAGGAAAGTGCATGCGATGCATATTGATATTGCATGCATAAAATGATAAAAAATGCCGTCAAAAATGGTAAATTATCCGTGATCTTCTTGGCTCCAAGTCTCAATATGAATGCAGAATGCAAAACAGACGCAAACATCCACATCCGTGAAGAAGATTTTCCACCTCAAGGCAACATGAGATAAGATGGCGAGCACGGACAATTTCCCTTTTGACAACGGAGGAACTTCCATGGGAAATAGCGGTGCGGAACAAGTGCTCAATGCGCGAGTACGACGATGGAAGGGGGTTTTCACTGACTCCCTGTACAAGGTATAAGAGGCTATTATGGCCAATATGCAGTAACGCGATTGGGTTGGTCGATAGCGACCCTGCGGTATTTAGAGAAGCTTTGGATCGGTGTCTGTGCGGTCGTCGACCCAGTTCAATCATCTGAGAACGTTAACCAGCTCCGATATGCTCCGGACCGCGCCGACCGCGGTCCGACCGCGGTCGGACCGCAGGCGGACCGCAGTCCGACCGCAGTCCGACCGCGGTCCGCCCGCGGTCCGACCGCGGTCCGACCGCGGTCCGCCCGCGGTCCGACCGCGGTCCGACCGCGGTCCGCCCCGCGGTCCGACCGCGGTCCGACCGCGGTCCGACCGCGGGCCGACCGCGGTCCGCCCGCGGTCCGACCGCGGTCCGACCGCGGTCCGACCGCGGTCCGACCGTGGTCCGACCGGAAGCGCCGGCGAAATCAGGAGAAAATTATTAAGGCAAGGTTTCTGAGTCGTGGGAGAGTCTGACTATAGAAGGCCGGACAACCTCAAAATTTTACATTTCTTTTTACAGTACGGATCTGCACTAACTAACACCACACAAAAAAATAACTCAGGATCTAGCCAACGTAGCGCAAAGCGGTTAAAAATCTCTCGATAAGTTTCAGCGGGATTGAAAATTAAAAAAACCGCATGCGTCTACGTGCCCTCTGTGTCGAGAAATCGCCAATTTCCTTAAGTACTGAAAATATACTAAAAAAGGTATACTTTTTTCGATTATTCCACATAAATGAACAATGCCGCAAAAACTTTTCATTAAAAGTAGCCTATCCTATGTAAAATTTGGTGTAGATTTCAAAAACAGTATCGGTGTTTTAAAAAAATTTAACCCCTAGTATATAATTTTGCAAAA
The DNA here is from genome assembly GCA_030247985.1 of Epsilonema sp. ZAB3_2. Classification (NCBI taxonomy): domain Eukaryota; kingdom Metazoa; phylum Nematoda; class Chromadorea; order Desmodorida; family Epsilonematidae; genus Epsilonema; species Epsilonema sp. ZAB3_2. The sequence goes on from JASAMW010000572.1 coordinate 12,926, forward strand.
TTTGTATATTTTTGACAATGGTTGGGTAGGGGTTAAATTTTTTGGATCAACGATACTATTATTGAACTTTACGCCAAATTTTACATAGGATAGGCTAGTTTTAATGAAAAAATTTTTGCGGCTTGTTCAGTTATGTTGAATAATCCAAAAAAGTGTACATTTTTAGTACTTAAGGAAATTGGCGATTTCTCGACACAGAGGGCACGTAGACGCATGCGGTTTTTTTATTTTCAATCCCGCTGAAAGTTATCGAGAGATTTTTAACCGCTTTGCGCTACGTTGGCTAGATCCTGAGTTATTTTTTTGTGTGGTGCTAGTTAGTGCAAATCCGTACTGTAGGTTCCAGTGGACGCAGCTGGCTGAAATTTTGTACACACATTTTTATCCCTTTAGGTAACCCATTATAGTTTACTAAAATACAAAAAGAAAAAATTTTCGGTAGTTGCCAAAAAATAAGAATGGTCCTCATGAATAGTGAAAAATTCAGGAAAAATGTTCCCGCCTTTTTCTATTATTCAAGATAAATGAGCAATACCACTAAGCTTCTTCCTAAAAAAATAAGCTATCTTATGTAGAATTTATGTAGATTTCAAAAATAAAATTGGTTTTCCAAAAAATTTAACCCCTAACATATAATTTTGCAAAAGTAGTATATTTTTTTTATTTTTGAGAATTTTGGGTAAGGGTTAAATTTTTTTGGAAAACCAATTTTATTTTTGAAATCTACATTTCTACATAAGATAGCTTATTTTTTTAGGAAGAAGCTTAGTGGTATTGCTCATTTATCTTGAATAATAGAAAAAGGCGGGAACATTTTTCCTGAATTTTTCACTATTCATGAGGACCATTCTTATTTTTTGGCAACTACCGAAAATTTTTTTTTGTATTTTCGTAAACTATAATGGGTTACCTAAAGGGATAAAAATTTTCAGAGCGGCCGGTACTGTATGTGATGAGCTATAGGCATATAACCTAAAAAAATCTAGCCCCAGTTTGCATGGAAATTGACTTCAAAACGCCATAACTCCAGTGTGAAGAGGGCTCAGAGGGCTAAAAATTCCCTGCAGGTAGGGTACCATAGGGGGTATGTGTGTACAAAATTTCAGCCGGCTGCGTCCACTGGAACCTAAAAAGAAATGTAAAATTTTGAGGTTGTCCGGCATTCTATAGTCAGACTCTCACACGACTCAGAAACCTTGCCTTAATAATTTTCTCCTGATTTCGCCGGCGCTTCCGGTCCGACCGCGGTCGGACCACGGTCGGACCGCGGTCGGACTGCAGTCGGACCGCGGTCGGACCGCGGTCGGACCGCAGGCGGACCGCAGGCGGACCGCGGTCGGACCGCGGTCGGACTGCGGTCGGCCCGCGGTCGGACCGCGGTCGGCCCGCGGTCGGACCGCGGTCGGCCCGCGGTCGGTCCGCGGTCCGCCTGCGGTCCGACCGCGGTCGGGCCGCGGTCGGCGCGGTCCGGAGCATATCGGAGCTGGTTAAAGGAGCGAGTGAAAAAAAGAACTGACAACAAAATGACGTCGACGACCCCGCAGACCCCGATCCAAATTCCAAACTTTCACTAAATACGGCGGGGTCGCTATCGACCAACCCAATCGCGTTACTGCATATCGTGAATAGTCGGCTGTTTGGATAGGTGTGGAGAAACCCGTCCGTTTTGCGCAGAATGCTGCGCGTGTTTCCACGTCCACGTGGGAAACGAAACGAAGTGACAGAAGTACTATTCCGCGCGCAAAACGGACGGCGGACCGAAAGAGCTGGGTGAGGAACGTAATTTGGCGACCGTCTGGAAGTTATGGCGTGTTCACTTGACGTCGTCCGTAACGTAACGGACAGACGGACGAACACTTATGGGTTGACGAACGGACGGACAGACGTTAAGGACGTCTGGTGAACGCGCCATTACATTACTGTGTCCCTGCATGTACTCATACAGTAGGAGTACATTGTTCCTGCGTTCCATATCGCTCACACCTGCTAAAACTGAGAACAGCTGAACGACTTGTTGCCAACTATGACGCCAGGTCGCGGTGGTATGTGTTATGATTGTTGGTTCGAAGTTGTGTTTGGTTATGCCCAGCTCAGATCAGAAATGAGAAATACTAGTGCGCTACACACGAGGTGAGTAAACTCACGGTGAATTCCCTGTAAGTGTGCGATGAAGCATAGGGATGCCGGTCAATTCACCCTGAGTTTGAAACTCACCTCACCGTCGTGTGAACACGTGAGAGAAATTTTGCGCTTGGGAGCAAGCAAGTGAAAATGCTCTACACGAGAAATAAAACTCGAAGTTTAAACTCACCGTCGTTAATTCACCGTGAGTTTACTCACCACGTGTGTGTTGTGTAGTTTGGGTGGTTTCAGATCTGTCAGGCGGTGCACTTGGGTACGGCCATCGACCGCAAAGCTCTGGACCACGTGGAAGAGCTGATCACCCGTCTGCTTCTGTCCATGGTGGAGACTGAGCTTCGCTCTCCACACGACGTGGAACGACACGTGGAAGCCACCTGGCCCCAGCCCATCAACCAATGGGCCATAGGTACCCTATCAGTCCTCGTACTGTAGTCTGGCCAGTAAGAGTTGGCTATGATGACATTCAAGGCGCGTTGCGTAAAATACAGTCACAATTGCGGATTTTTGTGTCGCGAGGTGAACGGAAGTCCCAATTCCTAGGGAAAGGAAAACTCTCCGGGGCAGCGGGGCTCGAACCCGCAACCTTCGGCTTCCCGTGCCAATGCTCTACCGATTGAGCTATGCCGCCGGACAAGAGTTCCCTCGCAAGTGCCTGCTATATGTACCCGCATATGCAGCGCCCCTTGCCATCCGTCACCCGCTGGTTCTAGGCACCCTCACCACATTTTGTCCCTGCTTCGTGTACTCCTATTTAGCAGAAGTACATGCAAGCTACACAGTACGACTTGAGTCCCATAACCAACTCTCTCTGGCCAGACTATAGCTGTTTATGTCAAGAGTTCATAAGAATGGATCTTATACGCCTAGAGCTATGCATTTGAATTTACATGGACGGACGATGTCCCTGGCGATTTCGCATTGATTGCTTGTCCAAACGTGTCAAACAAAGGGCAGTTTGCTTGTCGAAGCCCATTCGCACGGGCGCGCTGTTTGAATTTGCTCCTTGTTATGTATTCTTAGTATTTGTGGTTGGCCTATCAATCCTTCTGATGATCACCGTTCAGCTCTTGAATTCGATCGGATAGAAAAACCCCGATCTGTTTCTGTGTCATTTTGTTGTAGGAGAAGCGCAAGAAGCTTTGGCTGCTGCTTCCACAGCTAAGCGAAGTCTCAGGAGAGGTGTGACCACATCCACTAAAGCCGCCATCCCTGTCAACCGAGTGCATGCCATACTAAGGGTATGCTTGTTTGTTTCTGACCTATAGCTGATAGAAGCAGAGAGTTTGTGTTTCCCTCCCTAGTATATGAACTATTGAGGGGTAAGGGGTAAAGGCGTATTCACCCGTAACCTTTGCATCCATCCAACCATGCGAACGTACATACATGCGGCGGATATCTCCATGTGAATGAGGCATAATTTCGGGCAGGGGAGGGTGCAAGCAGTGTACGCTATAGGCAAATGGTGCAATACAATACAAAAGACAAGTACATCGTGCTGTACATTCGTAGTATGCTGTGCACTGGCTGGCCCGGTTGTTTGATCTCAAAACCACTTGCAAAGAAAGCTATTGAGCGGTCGAATGTAGCGCTCTCCAGAATTAGCCCATAGTTCCAAGCGTAGCAGATGCATTATGCTGTGTGTGTAGGCTAATATTCTTTCACTTGAATACGCGCTTTTAGGAACAATTGAGCTACAGCATTGACAAACAGACCACCGCCTATATCTTGGCCATACTGGAGTTCATTGCCGGAGATATGCTCAAGGTGAGTGAGCCTCACTGCACGTGTACTGTCGATATTTTTACCAACGCAAGAAATACTGGATGCGAAGTAGAAGCTGTTCTTGTCGTTATGCTTTTAGCTTACGGGAAACTACGTGAAAAACATTCGCAGCGATCAAATCGCTCTGTCTGATCTGAAAATTGCTCTCAGAGCCGACTCTGTACGTATTCATCTTCCTTTTATTCTCTTTATGAATTTTTTGGTATTTATTAGTCCTTGGTCATGCGTTGACATACTAGTCTGATATCTGGAACGAAGATGACCTGATATTGGTTATCGTCTTTTCGCAGTTCATAACGGTAGGTGTATAGGGTACGTGTATCTTTGGCGATCCATCAGCTATGAGGCCGGCCCTGATTATTTCCTTTTCCAGGTATTTATGGAGATGTTCTACAACGACAGCGCAGAGGATGAAGCCACGGGCTTGGGTCTGGGCCAAGAGGCAGAGGAGGAAGTGGAGAGGAAAACCCTGGAAACCACGTACGAAAGGGCAGTCAAGGACCTCATACACGACGAACAACAGTACCTCAAGGACTTGAATCTGCTCATACACGTCTTTCGACAATCTCTGCAGGAAGGACTTCCCAACTCAAAGGTCAGTTCAGTTGCTCCACTATCGTCTGGCCAGAGAGAGAGAGAGAGAGAGAGAGAGTTCGCTATGGGACTCAAGTCGTCCTGTGTAGTTTGTACAGTAGTACATTATGTACTTCTGCTAAGTAAGAGTACACGAAACACGGACAGAAATCCGCATTTGTGAATCTATTTTACACGCAACGCGCCTTGAATGCCATAGCGAACTCTTACTGGTGGTGGTGGTTGAAAGATACTGGCCAGACTATAGCTAAACTGACAGCATATGACTGACAACAGGGTTCGACTACTTGGTGATGTACGAAGAGCTGAGATGCAGGACCTTTGCTCAGTTCTGTTGTCGCCCTGTGCGTAAAGTGGATGGTTAAACTCCTTGACCAGTCATGTACATAGTTTGCCATCCTCATAGCGCAGTGGATAAAACGTGTGTTGTTCGCTGAAGTTGCTTGCCTTTCTTTGTTCCTCAGACTCGAGTGGCTCAGCGCACTCTCATCCTTCCTAGTTCGATTCTCACACAGACACCTTTCTTTGTCTCTGTTTGTTGCAGGATTTGGAGGTGATATTCGGTCGCAACATTCTGGACATACACGAACTGACGGTGAAGTTTCTTCGGTCTCTGGAAGATGTGCAAGAGATGTCTGATTTTCCCTGCGCCGGCTCTTCCTTTTTGGAAATGGCAGAAGGTCAAGAGTTCGACGTGTACTACGAATACGCGAAGGATACCTTGGACCCTGGTACACAGCACACGCTCCATACTCTACTCATGCAGCAACCCTTGAAAAGAAGGATGGAGGTGAGGCTTTCATTATGTACAGGGTGTCCCATAATAAACTCCGGGGGTTTCCGCGCTTATAACTCTCGAGTTAAAGCTGAGATTTCAATGCGGTTTTTTATTATGTAGCAAAGGCTTCAACTTAGATACATGCAAAATTTCATCTGCATAGCTTCACTGGTTATGGTTTTATTGGCCTTCAAAGTTTTGGTCCCGTTTTTTGCAGTTTTTCCCTCAGTACTGTAGAATTGCGGTTTTAAGATAACTCAAATTGTATTTACGCTTCCAGACTTTGAATCGACGTTCACACGTCAAGTTCTTTCGCTATTTGGATTGCTCTGAGGCACTTAGAACAAAATTGGCAAGGGTTGATAGCAAATTATGCCAGAAAATGTGCCGAATTTGCATACCGCATTGAAATCTGAACTTTGCCTCGAGAGTTATTATCGCGGAAATTCCCGGAGTTTATTATGGGACACCCTGTATGTATCTGATTTGCGTGTTGTTGATTTGCTTGGTGGGTAGATTCAAAATTGGTGTGGGGGATTATGTGAAATGGCCTTCATGGTATGTGTTGTTTGTAGGATATTGCTAGCAGCTATATTCATGATTGGATAAAGCGGGATTCAGATTTCAAGGTACCGCCTATTATTATGATGACAGCATAGTATCATACATACATGTGATATGTACTCTTGCTCGGCTATGTTTGTGCGTGGGTAGTGTGTTGTTATTTACTCTTGTGTTTGTTGCAGTTACGAGGAAACACGTTTTACCTGGCGATGAAATACGTGCTGCCTAAACTTCTATTGGGCCCCGTGATTCATTGTTTGGAATATTTCGAACATCTCGAGGTAATGACTCTCTCCATTCGTTTCTTTATGCATTCTCCCCGAATACTAATCTGCATGTTGGCGTTCAGGTGCTTTTACGCCTTTCGGAGCCTGCGAGCGATGATCAAGCAGATTTGGAGGCGACGCAAAGTCTGCTGGTGTCCTTGAAGACGCGAATGGAACCTCTGTGGATGGAGCTGAAAAAGAAAGACGTGGCCAAGTGAGCCAGCTTGTGTTTGCTTCTGGTGAAACGCCATCTTCACGAGTTTACGCCCATCCTGTAGTCTGGCCGAGCCAGAGAAAGTTGTTTCTCATACGGAACTGCTTGCTACGCAGTTTGCGTGTACTCTTGCAGAATAGGAGTTCGTGAAGAATGGACAGATTTCCGCGTTGTCTTGTTTGCCAGCATTTTACATCTGTGGAAAGTTGGGGGCATTATTATGCAAATTTTGCAAGCACAACAGAAGAAAAGAAAACGGAATCGGCGTACTTGCAAAATTAGAATGTAATTGTAAAAATTTTGCCACAAAACATGAAATGGTGCAAACACAACTCATAGCTCATTTTGGACTCGTGGAAGGCGTGTATTGTCAACAGAAAACTTTCGCTAGTGTTTCAAAGAATAGCTTAGTTTTGGCCAGAGTAGCCAAAATGATTTCTATATGTTTGCAGCAAGATGCGTTTTCGCTTCCTGCCAGCAGCACAGCATCAGTGGCAGCTGAGCAAAATGACGGAAGTGCAAAAGAGCATCGAAGGCTGGCCAACCGACGGCAGAGATATCGGATTCAGCTGCAACGAATTCATCACAGGTTAGCTTTCTACATTCCAGCTCAGTTCTATTCTATTAGTCGCACCCGGCGCTTGTTGTGGGTGCCACGCAAAAGAAACTTGGCACCCGCAAAACACGCCAGGAATAGCTACTTACACCGGCTGCGAAAACGCTTTTCGAATAGATTTGCGCTAGCTGTTGACTGAAAGGTCAACGGATTGTCCTCTATACACACCTGTTGTATGCATCTCTCGGTGCGCTTACGGCTAAAACGGGTCGCTAAGAAAATATTGTTATGTTGCAATTGTATACCATACCTACCTTTGATGAATGATTTTTTGTAAGCGTATGTAGTACTGTAGAGGCTTTGTTATTTGCAGAGGGTCCGCTTGCCAAAGTGACGAACAAGATTGGTTGGGGAGGACAAATAGGTATGGGAATGCTTTGATTAGACAGTTAGGATAAGGTGATGTGGGGAAAACCCGGCCACCTGGACCTGGTAAGTACTGAAGGCCCTTCGGTCGACGTGAGTGGTCGGGTTTGCCCCAGCAATATATACAGGCCGGGTTTACCCCCATGGTACCTGTACTATCGCTTACCCGTAACCACTATTTCGTCTCATCCTTTCTCTCCCCCTCTCTCTATTACAATTGCTCGCCCTTGAATTGAAAAGGAGAAGTGAACCGAATGGGAATCGAACCCGCTACCCGCGTCACAACGCTGTGGATATGTGTACTCTGGGCACACAACCAATACGTACGTATGCCAGCCAGTTCTGAGACGTATATCTCCAACTCTGTAGTGTATGTAGTGGTACATCTTGCCTCTGGTACTATTGCCTGCCACACACGAAAACAACAACATTGTGGTACGTACTGTAGGTACGTACATACAGTAGTACGACGTGGACTACAAGATTAGTATAATAGCGCGGGGCGGGGGAGGGGGGGGGCTTATTTGGCCGGCTGGGGGTAATTCGGGCAACCTCTTTCTTTCTACCCTACTGAATGAGAAGAAACGATAACGATGGGGAACCCAGCAAATTTGCAACAACCGGACAATAGAATACACAGAGATGGGCGATTTTGAGACCATGATCACCAATTTTATCCCACTTTCCAAATGGATATGAGGTTGTAAGTATGGCCCGAATTATCCCGCACTATCACTTGTAACGTTCGTATTGTATTACCCTACCCCTCTGACGCATGCAAAAGTGGTGACTATTTTGCTTTCAGAAGCGGTCAAGAGTAAACTACGAACAACGGAGCGCTATGTCTTTCTGTTCGATAACCTGATCGTTCTCTGCAAGCCGATAGCCCAGCAAAGCACGGCGACCGGAGAACCGAGCAAGTTCCGATTCAAAGAGAAGCTGATTGTACAGAAAGTAGACGTCTTGGACCGAGAAGACACCGATGGTAAGCGACGACTAAACTACGTACGGCTCACTCGATGCCGCGTTTTGCATTAGAAGTAGACGAACGTAGAGCAAAGCGGTCAAAAGCGCCACGGATAAATTTCAGCGGGCTTGACAAGAACATAGCGCTTGCGTCTACCGTGCCCTGTGTGTCAATAAATCGCTGATATCCTTACGTACTGTACTGATATTTGCGTAGACATTGGGCTTACCTAAACCACGACACCACACGACTCTGTACGCCCGATGCGCATTTAAATCGTCTTTGTCACGCACGCGTATTTCTATCGATCATTTTGATGTATCGGGCATTTGCGAGGTTTAGCTTTCGATGGTCTAAGCTCATTTTAGCGATTTCCTAGTACA
>JASAMW010000574.1:0-23098 GCA_030247985.1 Epsilonema sp. ZAB3_2
ATGCGCTGGTTTTTCTTTCATTTCAGCTGGTCTGTTCATTGAGATTCGACAACCCAGAGCTCCACCACCAAGACTCTCCAGTTTGAGCAGGGTAAACAAACGGGACGTCTGGTTCAAAACCCACACTTTTGCATTTTTCTCTCCAGCCTTCATGCGTGGCGCAGTGGTAGAACGTGCATCAACATCATGCGCATGATGGCGGAGGTTGAACTTCAAGGTGTACTTGAAAGACACAGTGTGAGTATGCATTTCTTCTGTGCTTGCAGACTTCTGGAGGAGCGTAGAGCCCGGGTGCTGGACCCATCGCTTCCCGCCCAGTTCACACCTTTCCCAGGGACAGGTCATCTTCTCAGAAAAGAAAGACAGCTCCCATTTCAAGGGTCCAGAGTCTGACATTTCCAAGCCCAGCTCGGGAGACACGTCTTTGAAGGAAAGTGTCATTTCTGGACCAAAAGAACCTTTGCTGGACAAGAATCAAAAGATAATTCATTCGCTTGAAAATGCTGGAGAAGACTTTCGACATTTTCGGAAAGAAGCTCCAAAGGATGAAGAACAAACGGACGTCATAAAAGAGATGAAATTAGACTTGGAGACAAGTTATGAGCCGGCTGTTGATGGGATGATAAAGGACTTGGAGGAGGCTCACAATCTGTGAGAGCCAATGCCACATGATGAGGTTTCATCTCCCACAGTACAGTAATCTTGGAAAGCTCTGCAAGGGAACAGCAACCTGCAAAGAAGAAAAACCAGGCACCACAACCACAATCAAATCCAGAAAAGGCGCAACCAAAAATAACCAGGCAACTTACTCAAACCATGGAGACGTCAGAGGTCATAAATTCTGGAGCGAAAAGCCCATCTAAAGCTTCTACAGCAGAGAAGACAAGCAAGCCACAGAGTGGAAAAGGGGCAAGAAAAGGTTCTGTTGGAAAAGCCACTGATTTCAACCACCAGAGCTAGTGTTAGTCCAACTACAAGTGGAAAAGAAAAAGACAAAAGTGTCTTGGCAAAAAGAAGAGGCAGCAATTTGAGCACTGGTTCTGGTTCCATTCCCAGTAGGGAAGGAACGAACGAAAGTTTGAAGAAAAAGGTGCCAGCAGCTGCAGCAGGTCAAAACCTAAGTGCTGGAGCAAAACCACCAACTGGTGCAACAACTACTGCTACAGCTTCTGTACAAGAACGGAAAGCATCAGGGCCAACAGTGCAAGGAAAGCCAACAGCTACTCCAACAACTGCAGCAACTACAGATACAACAAAATCGCCTGCAGTTATGAAGAAGGGAAATAAAGCAACCGCTTCTGCAACAACTGTTGCAAAACAAATGCCCAGTACAATCGCAGGTACAGCAGGAAAGGCGACAAAACCAGCAACCACTACTGCTGCAGACGTAAAGAAACAGACTCCACTGACATCCCCTCCAACTACTACCAATGCCACAACTGTTGCTAAAAGTAGCAGTAGCCCCGCAACAAACAAGGGCAAGCAAACAGCTTCGAAACCAAAAACGACAAGTGTGACAGCTACTAAAAAAGTTTGAGGCAGAGTTACAGTATTTTTGAGGCAAGGCGATACAGTACATCTGTACATTTTTATTCTGATATTCACGCGCAATTATTGTGAGGTGTGACAGTCAAGAAGAAAGAAAAGGCAACTTTACATTCCGTTATGGACACAGTAGTGTGTGACACTGTGACTTTTCAGTATTTTACACTTGTAGTTTTCTTCTTGAAATTCTTTTCTAATTTTGCAGGCTCATGAATGTTTTCTTTCTTGCCACAGGTTCTCAATCGATGAAATGTGGCCTGTAGGCAATAAGTCAGGGCTTGTACGATGCTCAAACAGCTCCATCCAAGCCAGAAACCTGCTAATCCACCAATATTGCTGATCAAATTGTAGATTGTGTATCGATATTCTTCTCGAATCTACAAAAGAAAATAATTATACTGTAGCCAATATATATTTGTATGTCAGTCAGTACTCTTGAGGAGCAATGACATCAATAGAAGAATACCAAATAAAATCTACGCATGATCTGCTATGGTCATGCATGAAAGGGTTACCTCAGTTAGCATCAGAGTTGGATATGCGATGAGTAAGAAAATGGTGTTCGGTCCATCCTTTGATCCCTCACCAAATGAGTAGCTGTGATGCACGATTTTCTCCTGACAAGGAGGCTTGCAGCTCTTTCGACATTCTTCTTCTTCCTTCTTCCTCGCTTGCAATGATTCATCACATGGACGAGCACAAATGGGGTAACTGCTATTGCCAAACACTTCCCCATACCCCTTTAGGATGCACCCACATGCGATTTGTTGTTGCTCTGCTGTGCAAGCGACAAAACATGTTGAGGCTGAAGGAGGAATTGGCCTGAGGCCTTTCGGTTCACAGGGTGTCTGTCGATGAATGTGATCCATGCGAATGGATACTTCAACTGTGGTGTTGTAATTTAGCCTAAAATATTATTCATTATTTTTTAATATTATTCAATTAATGACTATTCACTACTTGCGTGAAGAGTTACTTAGCTTACCTAATTGTTTCAAAATTTTGGTGATGGTAAGGTTCACTCATTTCCAATGCAAAATAATCAGGAATTGGACCATATTTTGCAGTGATTGTTGGGTTCTGATCAGGCTGTCGTAGTGTGAAACCTGGCCCACCAGAAAATCCAGGAAATGGCTGGTTTATTCCGCGAAAAACGTAGCAAACTCCATGCACTTCGTGAGGAATGAGCACTGCATCTTTGCAACTTGTGTTACTGGTGTGCCTTCCTCCAACTGTGATGATTTCATCACATGCCATTGCATACTTTAGTAGTAATTCTCGATCAACTGATGTTTGTTCTAACTTGACATTCTCTGGAGTTTCTCTCTGATGAGTAAAGGGATCATGATCAAAACAAGGGTGCAGTGCAATACCTACAGAGTGTCCCGAAATAAACCGGCCACTTTTCCGGCCATGTAACTCTGGAACCACACCATAGATTTTAATGCGGTTTTTTTGTAATTTTGTAATTTTGTAGGCAAGGCTTCAACTGAGATGTGTACAAAATTTTAGCTTCCTAGGCCCAGTGGAAGCTGCTCAAACACCTTTTTCCTCCAGCGGTCAAAAACAAGGTTTTTCGAACTGGTAGTGCCGATTTAGGGGTAATTCTGTGCATGATTCATAATAAAATTAGCCTCGTAATGAAGAAAAATTTCCCAAAATACTAGAAAATGTGTATCTGATGCATTATCCCCAGTGCCAGCATAGCAAACGCATGAAACAGGGTATCTTGAAAAACTGAAACCGATATTTTCTCCATAGTAAAGGAAAACGTCGATTTTGAGCTTCGAGATTCAAACCGTCATAGTCTCCGAAGTATGTGAACTGCATAGTTGAAATTTTGTACACTTACTTGTTGAAGTCTTTGCTACAAAATACGAAAAACCGCATGAAAATCTAAGGTGTGCTTCCAGAGTTACATGCACAGAAAGGTGGACGGTTTATTATGAGACACTCTGTATTCACATACCTGACCATTGAAGTACTGATAAATTCACTGCCTTAAGAAAAAAACTGCGCCAAGGATATGTTTTTTTCATAATCCCTCACGAGATCAACTCTCAACATTGCTGCAATAGTACTGGAGTCTAATTCTTTCTCCATCTGCGTCAAATTTAAAGCAGCTCTATAGCAAATTGCAATGTCGGGCAACGTTTGCTCAAAATTACTCTCCGTTTTGATAGCAGTGATTGTTGGCTCAGTAAAATAGGTGTCCAAGGTTTGATAGCAGCCTTTTCCTAACAGTAGCACAAAGATGATTATGTTGAGAAGCCAAAAGAAAAACCACCATTTGGTTGATGCCGCAAGATCAGCAATGCCTAAAGTTGAGGCAGCATCACTGAAAGTTTTCAACTTCATTTTTGCTGATTTTTCATGGGCTATGGCTATATTGCCTGCCAGTTACCAGCCAAGTACTGCTTCAAATCAAATAGAGTGTCATCAATGTCATCACTAAACTACAGCCATGAAATCACCTCATGCAAGCAAGCTAGTCATTCCATTACATAGTACATGTTCCTATACACCGTGTTCAATAAGATTGTTTGATCAGATGCCCCTTTTAGCAATCAAGCTGATGGCTTCTAGTATTTTCATAAACACAAAAGGACAGTGAAAATGAAGCCCAAATGAATTTGTTTGTTCTTTGAATTTGTTACAGTAGTTAGAATAATGACTCTTTCCTGATCATTCACCTGTAGTCTTGTATGCATGTAATGTATCCTATTACAGTCTGAAGGGGAAGAACACATTCAAAAAATAGCAGTCTCAAATCAAGTAGCAGCCTTTCTTGCCTTTTCCTCTGATTCTGCCACTTCATGTTTGGGTACTCTTTCCCAGTTGTTGAACAGTGGCTTGAATGCTGTATGTCAGTGCTTGCACAATGCTCAGACAACTCCAACCCAGCCAGAAACCTGCTAACCCACCAATGTTGCTGATCAGATTATAGATGGAATAGCGATACTCTTCTCTGATCTGTGAAATATTCAAACATGTCATTTTCAAATAAGGAGAGTGAGCAAAATTCAAGTAACGTGGCGTTAGTTGCTCCACGTCACTTCCAACTGACGTAGCCTGATAACGCCGCGTTAGTTGGCGGCTTCTGACCTCAAGCCGTATAGCTGTCAGTTTTCGCGGCGGAGTTACATAAAAGATTTATGGCTGCACCGCTCTTCTCCGGCTGTCTGCTCAGTTGGCTCTGTCCACTCTCCCTCGCACGTCTCTATACTCTGTCAGGGAATGAAGAAAAAGATAGTACGTCTGGCGCAGGGCAGCTTGGGTGTGTGTAGTGCAACATAGCATGTGAGCCCAAGGGGCAATAAATCCCACACAAGAAAGTGACTCCCTGCTGGTCACTCCTCTTTTTATCGGGCCCGTCTCAGATTACTGCTCTATATACTTTGTACTGCTAACCCGTCCCTTTATTCCAAACCGCAAGTGGCGCGGGCGTTATCTAGCTAAATGGCGCAGGCGCTACTTCATCTAACGCGGAGCAACTAACGCCACGTTACTTGAATTTTGCTCACTCTCCTAATTTGCCACCTGCATAAGCATAGATTCATGATGATGATGAGTGATATTGATTACCTCTGTAATCATAAGAGTAGGATAGGCAATGAATAAGTTAGTGCCATTCTGGTCTGGTCCATTTTCATCCATTTGATCTGAGTTGTCAGCAAATGAGTAGCTGTAGTGCACAATTTTCTCCTCACAAGGAGGTCTGCACTGTGATCGACATTTGGATTGCTTTTTGTCACTGCGCTCACACGGATGAGCACAAATCTGATAACTACTGTTGGCAAGGCCTTTATCAAAGCCCAGTATCACACATCCACAGCTGATTACTTGCTCTTCTGCCATGCAGGACATGAAGCATGTGTTCCCAGAAGGTGAAAATGGCCTCAGGCCACTTGGTTCACAGGGTGGCTTCCTGTATAGGTGATCCATGCGAATGGAAACTTCTGCCGTTGTGTTGAAATTCAGCCTAGAGAAAGAATCAAATGAAATTCTAGTGTTATAAGGATAAGTGGGTAAGTGAATATTCTATGTAATGTAGTCAGTCTAGTGAGAGAAAGGGAAGATTCATGAAGGCATGTGCACATAAAGCATCTTCATTAAAACCGCCTGATCGGGAAGGCTGAAATTTTACATTGTATGGAAACTTTGTGTTGCACACATCCAGAGTACTGTAGGTAAGGTACCTGATGGTTTCAAAATTCTGGTGATTGTAAGGCGCACTCATTTCCAGTGCAAAATAATCTGAAAGTCTTCCATATTTTCTCTGAATGGCAGAGGCCTGATTTGCTCGTCGAAGAAAAAAACTGGGTCCTCCAGAAAAACCAGGATACTGTTGAAATATTCCTCGAAAAACATAGCAAATGCCATGTACAGCATGTAGAACCAGCACTGCATCCTTGCAACTAATTTCATTTTTGGCTCTTGTTTCAACTGTGATGATTTTCTCACATGCCATAGCATATTTCAGCAGTAAGTCTGGACTAAGCAGGCTGACATTTGATGACAAGTTGAGCTGGGCTTTGATGAGGAACCATGCAAAAAACAACATGTATAAAATTCAGCTAGACAGTTTCAAAGAAGCATTTGCTCAAATGATTGAATGACTACTGCACATTTAGTCAAGAAGACCAGCATTCACTCTGATTACACTGTGCATTGCTCCCGTTTTGTTCCTGTTTTGTGCATAGTTCCTCAGTAGTAACGACTTTCAGCATTGCTACAATAATATCAGCTTCCAATTCGTGTTCCATAAGGGTCAAGTTTAGTGCTGCCTTGTAGCAAATCGCAATATCAGGAAGTTTCTGTTCTGTGTGGCTCTCAGTTTTGATGGCGGTTACTGTTGGTTCATTGAGAAAAGTGTCCAAGGTTTCATAACAGCCTTTACCCAGCAGAATGACAAAGATGAGAACGTTGACCAGCCAAAAGCAACACCACCACTTATTTGCAACATCTAATTCAGTAATACCCAAAGATGCAGCTACATCACTGAACGTTTTTTGTTTTACTTTCTGTTCACCCATGATGTTGCACAATACAAAATGACTTGGCTTGGCATTGTTCTGAATGAAACTGCACCTGCTAGCTAAAATGGACACTGTTGATGACAAAGTGTGGATGGTATCATGTGACATAACATGCAGGATTCATTATGGTGATGAAACTTGAAACACTCCCAACCAAAAATTTTTTGGAGGCAGTTTTTTTGAGGAATGGCTTGGAGAGGGTGAGGGGGGGTAAATCACAGAATTTTGAAATAGTATAAGTACTTGGATGTGTGAAAAAGTTTCATAAATGTAAAATTTAGCTTGATAGGGGTTTTAATGAGATGTTTATGTGAATGCCTTATGAATCTTCCCTTTCTTATAGATGATAATTAATAGAATATTCACTTACCACTTATCCTTATAACACTAGAATTTCATTTGATTCTTTCTCTAGGCTGATTTCAACACAACGGCAGAAGTTTCCATTCCATGCACCTATCAGGAGCCACCCTGTGAACCAAGTGGCCTGAGGCCATTTTCACCTTCTGGGACACATGCTTCATGTCCTGCATGGCAGAAGAGCAAGTAATCAGCTGTGGATGTGTGATACTGGGCTTTGATAAAGGCCTTCCAAAGTAGTTATCAGATTTGTCTATCCGTGTGAGCGCAGTGACAAAAAGCAATCCAAATGTCGATCACAGTGCAGACCTCCTTGTGAGGAGAAAATTGTGCACTACAGCTACTCATTTGCTGACAACTCAGATCAAATGGATGAAAATGGACCAGACCAGAATGGCACTAACTTATTCATTGCCTATCCTACTCTTATGATTACAGAGGTAATCAATATCACTCATCATCATCATGAATCTATGCTTATGCAGGTGGCAAATTAGGAGAGTGAGCAAAATTCAAGTAACGTGGCGTTAGTTGCTCCGCGTTAGATGAAGTAGCGCCTGCGCCATTTAGCTAGATAACGCCCGCGCCACTTGCGGTTTGGAATAAAGGGACGGGTTAGCAGTACAAAGTATATAGAGCAGTAATCTGAGACGGGCCCGATAAAAAGAGGAGTGACCAGCAGGGAGTCACTTTCTTGTGTGGGATTTATTGCCCCTTGGGCTCACATGCTATGTTGCACTACACACACCCAAGCTGCCCTGCGCCAGACGTACTATCTTTTTCTTCATTCCCTGACAGAGTATAGAGACGTGCGAGGGAGAGTGGACAGAGCCAACTGAGCAGACAGCCGGAGAAGAGCGGTGCAGCCATAAATCTTTTATGTAACTCCGCCGCGAAAACTGACAGCTATACGGCTTGAGGTCAGAAGCCGCCAACTAACGCGGCGTTATCAGGCTACGTCAGTTGGAAGTGACGTGGAGCAACTAACGCCACGTTACTTGAATTTTGCTCACTCTCCTTATTTGAAAATGACATGTTTGAATATTTCACAGATCAGAGAAGAGTATCGCTATTCCATCTATAATCTGATCAGCAACATTGGTGGGTTAGCAGGTTTCTGGCTGGGTTGGAGTTGTCTGAGCATTGTGCAAGCACTGACATACAGCATTCAAGCCACTGTTCAACAACTGGGAAAGAGTACCCAAACATGAAGTGGCAGAATCAGAGGAAAAGGCAAGAAAGGCTGCTACTTGATTTGAGACTGCTATTTTTTGAATGTGTTCTTCCCCTTCAGACTGTAATAGGATACATTACATGCATACAAGACTACAGGTGAATGATCAGGAAAGAGTCATTATTCTAACTACTGTAACAAATTCAAAGAACAAACAAATTCATTTGGGCTTCATTTTCACTGTCCTTTTGTGTTTATGAAAATACTAGAAGCCATCAGCTTGATTGCTAAAAGGGGCATCTGATCAAACAATCTTATTGAACACGGTGTATAGGAACATGTACTATGTAATGGAATGACTAGCTTGCTTGCATGAGGTGATTTCATGGCTGTAGTTTAGTGATGACATTGATGACACTCTATTTGATTTGAAGCAGTACTTGGCTGGTAACTGGCAGGCAATATAGCCATAGCCCATGAAAAATCAGCAAAAATGAAGTTGAAAACTTTCAGTGATGCTGCCTCAACTTTAGGCATTGCTGATCTTGCGGCATCAACCAAATGGTGGTTTTTCTTTTGGCTTCTCAACATAATCATCTTTGTGCTACTGTTAGGAAAAGGCTGCTATCAAACCTTGGACACCTATTTTACTGAGCCAACAATCACTGCTATCAAAACGGAGAGTAATTTTGAGCAAACGTTGCCCGACATTGCAATTTGCTATAGAGCTGCTTTAAATTTGACGCAGATGGAGAAAGAATTAGACTCCAGTACTATTGCAGCAATGTTGAGAGTTGATCTCGTGAGGGATTATGAAAAAAACATATCCTTGGCGCAGTTTTTTTCTTAAGGCAGTGAATTTATCAGTACTTCAATGGTCAGGTATGTGAATACAGAGTGTCTCATAATAAACCGTCCACCTTTCTGTGCATGTAACTCTGGAAGCACACCTTAGATTTTCATGCGGTTTTTCGTATTTTGTAGCAAAGACTTCAACAAGTAAGTGTACAAAATTTCAACTATGCAGTTCACATACTTCGGAGACTATGACGGTTTGAATCTCGAAGCTCAAAATCGACGTTTTCCTTTACTATGGAGAAAATATCGGTTTCAGTTTTTCAAGATACCCTGTTTCATGCGTTTGCTATGCTGGCACTGGGGATAATGCATCAGATACACATTTTCTAGTATTTTGGGAAATTTTTCTTCATTACGAGGCTAATTTTATTATGAATCATGCACAGAATTACCCCTAAATCGGCACTACCAGTTCGAAAAACCTTGTTTTTGACCGCTGGAGGAAAAAGGTGTTTGAGCAGCTTCCACTGGGCCTAGGAAGCTAAAATTTTGTACACATCTCAGTTGAAGCCTTGCCTACAAAATTACAAAATTACAAAAAAACCGCATTAAAATCTATGGTGTGGTTCCAGAGTTACATGGCCGGAAAAGTGGCCGGTTTATTTCGGGACACTCTGTAGGTATTGCACTGCACCCTTGTTTTGATCATGATCCCTTTACTCATCAGAGAGAAACTCCAGAGAATGTCAAGTTAGAACAAACATCAGTTGATCGAGAATTACTACTAAAGTATGCAATGGCATGTGATGAAATCATCACAGTTGGAGGAAGGCACACCAGTAACACAAGTTGCAAAGATGCAGTGCTCATTCCTCACGAAGTGCATGGAGTTTGCTACGTTTTTCGCGGAATAAACCAGCCATTTCCTGGATTTTCTGGTGGGCCAGGTTTCACACTACGACAGCCTGATCAGAACCCAACAATCACTGCAAAATATGGTCCAATTCCTGATTATTTTGCATTGGAAATGAGTGAACCTTACCATCACCAAAATTTTGAAACAATTAGGTAAGCTAAGTAACTCTTCACGCAAGTAGTGAATAGTCATTAATTGAATAATATTAAAAAATAATGAATAATATTTTAGGCTAAATTACAACACCACAGTTGAAGTATCCATTCGCATGGATCACATTCATCGACAGACACCCTGTGAACCGAAAGGCCTCAGGCCAATTCCTCCTTCAGCCTCAACATGTTTTGTCGCTTGCACAGCAGAGCAACAACAAATCGCATGTGGGTGCATCCTAAAGGGGTATGGGGAAGTGTTTGGCAATAGCAGTTACCCCATTTGTGCTCGTCCATGTGATGAATCATTGCAAGCGAGGAAGAAGGAAGAAGAAGAATGTCGAAAGAGCTGCAAGCCTCCTTGTCAGGAGAAAATCGTGCATCACAGCTACTCATTTGGTGAGGGATCAAAGGATGGACCGAACACCATTTTCTTACTCATCGCATATCCAACTCTGATGCTAACTGAGGTAACCCTTTCATGCATGACCATAGCAGATCATGCGTAGATTTTATTTGGTATTCTTCTATTGATGTCATTGCTCCTCAAGAGTACTGACTGACATACAAATATATATTGGCTACAGTATAATTATTTTCTTTTGTAGATTCGAGAAGAATATCGATACACAATCTACAATTTGATCAGCAATATTGGTGGATTAGCAGGTTTCTGGCTTGGATGGAGCTGTTTGAGCATCGTACAAGCCCTGACTTATTGCCTACAGGCCACATTTCATCGATTGAGAACCTGTGGCAAGAAAGAAAACATTCATGAGCCTGCAAAATTAGAAAAGAATTTCAAGAAGAAAACTACAAGTGTAAAATACTGAAAAGTCACAGTGTCACACACTACTGTGTCCATAACGGAATGTAAAGTTGCCTTTTCTTTCTTCTTGACTGTCACACCTCACAATAATTGCGCGTGAATATCAGAATAAAAATGTACAGATGTACTGTATCGCCTTGCCTCAAAAATACTGTAACTCTGCCTCAAACTTTTTTAGTAGCTGTCACACTTGTCGTTTTTGGTTTCGAAGCTGTTTGCTTGCCCTTGTTTGTTGCGGGGCTACTGCTACTTTTAGCAACAGTTGTGGCATTGGTAGTAGTTGGAGGGGATGTCAGTGGAGTCTGTTTCTTTACGTCTGCAGCAGTAGTGGTTGCTGGTTTTGTCGCCTTTCCTGCTGTACCTGCGATTGTACTGGGCATTTGTTTTGCAACAGTTGTTGCAGAAGCGGTTGCTTTATTTCCCTTCTTCATAACTGCAGGCGATTTTGTTGTATCTGTAGTTGCTGCAGTTGTTGGAGTAGCTGTTGGCTTTCCTTGCACTGTTGGCCCTGATGCTTTCCGTTCTTGTACAGAAGCTGTAGCAGTAGTTGTTGCACCAGTTGGTGGTTTTGCTCCAGCACTTAGGTTTTGACCTGCTGCAGCTGCTGGCACCTTTTTCTTCAAACTTTCGTTCGTTCCTTCCCTACTGGGAATGGAACCAGAACCAGTGCTCAAATTGCTGCCTCTTCTTTTTGCCAAGACACTTTTGTCTTTTTCTTTTCCACTTGTAGTTGGACTAACACTAGCTCTGGTGGTTGAAATCGTGGCTTTTCCAACAGAACCTTTTCTTGCCCCTTTTCCACTCTGTGGCTTGCTTGTCTTCTCTGCTGTAGAAGCTTTAGATGGGCTTTTCGCTCCAGAATTTATGACCTCTGACGTCTCCATGGTTTGAGTAAGTTGCCTGGTTATTTTTGGTTGCGCCTTTTCTGGATTTGATTGTGGTTGTGGTGCCTGGTTTTTCTTCTTTGCAGGTTGCTGTTCCCTTGCAGAGCTTTCCAAGATTACTGTACCTGTGGGAGATGAAACCTCATCTTGTTGCATTGGCTCTGAAAGTTTTTGATCCTCCTCCAATTCCTGTTTCATCCCATCAACAGCAGGCTCATAACTTTTCTCCAAGTCTAATTTCATCTCTTTTCTGACTTCCTTTTGTTCTTCATCTTTTGGAGCTTCTTTCCGAAATGTCGAAAGTTGTTCTCCAGCATTTTCAAGCGAATGAATTATCTTTTGATTCTTGTCCAGCAAAGGTTCTTTTTGTTCAGAAATGACACTTTCCTTCAAAGACGTGTCTCCCGAGCTGGGCTTGGAAATGTCAGACTCTGGACCCTCGAAAATGGGAGCTGTCTTTCTTTTCTGAGAAGATGACCTGTCCCTGGGAAAGGTGTGAACTGGGCGGGAAGCGATGGGTCCAGCACCGGAACTCATGCTTCTTCGATAAGTCTGCAAGCACAGAAGAAATGCATACTCACACTGTGTCTTTCAAGTACACCTCGGAGATTTGAACCTCCGCCATCACGCGCATGATGTTGATGCACGTTTTACCACTGCGCCACGCATGAAGGCTGGAGAAAAATGCAAAAGTGTGGGTTTTGAACCATACGTTTGTTTTGTTTACCCTGCTCAAACTGGAGAGTCTTGGTGGTGGAGCTCTGGGTTGTCGAATCTCAATGAACAGACCAGCTGAAATGAAAGAAAAACCAGCGCATAGCATAAGTAATCAAAGTTTTTTGTCGTTGCAATAGACAGTAGTGTCCTTGTTTTATTTAGCAGCAAGAAGTATTACTCACTTTCTTTGATCCTTTCCTGCATCGCTGGTGTCAACAAGCTCCAGCTGTCACACTTGACCACAGCTGCTGCACAGTGAATCAAATGCGTGTCACACAATTCATACAAGCGGCGAATCAGATTTGCAAATCTCTGAAATTTCACCAAACTCAACTGTCATTTCACGTCACCCATCATCTGAAGAATTTTTCAATACCGTATGTAAGACGAAAGGCAAACATACAGTACCTCATTCCATTCCACTTCCAGTGCATTTTTGGCAAGGTTCTGCTCTTCGATTCTTGCGGTTAGGAAGACCAAGAGTTCATAAAGGCGCAGCAGAACTCTGCAACCAGTGTCAGGGGTAAGTGAGTGAACAACACTTGGCAAGAGATCCTCCAGTAGTCCAAGGTTGAGTGCCAACCCCTGGAAAATTTGTGCAATAAGGGTCAACCGCAGTACAAAAATTTACCAACCCAATCAACAAGTTTGTTATTTTCTGTTTTTGTTATTGAATTTGAAACATCTTTTTCGCAAGTTTATCCGATGAAATGTTACGTTTACCGTTTACCTACCCTTCCTTGATTCAAGAACGATTCCGACGTGATGACATGATCGAAATTTGCAGACAGAAAATCGATACTGGTATCGGTAACTGAAGCAACAAAATCTGAGACAACTTCGAAAGAGCTGTCAGGTTTGAATTTGGGCAGTGTGGCCTGTAGTTTCTCACATCCAAGCAGAACATCAATGACATTTCCAGGGGTCTGAAAAAGGTTGCCACAGGTTCTGTATGCACATAGCTGTTTAATAGCTAATGCTAATTCCCAATGGAGAGAAATGCGATCGATGTATTCGACTGGCGCATAAATGGCTGTCCATGCCCTTGCCTGCGTCGAGTCATGGACATGCCAATTGCCAAGTGTGTGTCCAGTTCATACAATGTCTGCGATGTGAATGGGCCATGTAATTGGATGCCCATGACACGCGTTTCAATGTACGTATGTACAGTACAGTACCTACCGGTGAACATAAAGACACACTATCTTTACTACTCTACCTTTATCTTCCATTCATCGACTTCTTACCATGCTGCTTAATAAAGCACTGAAGCAGATATTCTGCACATCATCTCCAATGTTTGCAAACGTCTTGGTCTTCCAGATTCTGCTAAAGTTTTTCGCCTGCCATTGCAGACATTTCTCCAGTAACTCAGTGAGTCCATAATTTTTGAGCTGCTCCAAGCATTCAAGTGTTCCAGTGACACATACGCCGCACGGCTAAGTAAAATCCATAGAACGATTTGCAATTTTCCACAAAACCAGAGAGCGTTGAAGGCAAAGGTGCCCAATAATGCAAATTTATTTGATCATGTTTTACCTTGTGGAAGAAATGACAGAATTTAGCTTTTATGTGTAAGCTGACAGCTTTTTTGAGGTCATCCAACTTGATCTTCTCTGCCAGTTGAATGACACTCCATGGTGAAACGTCATCTGGAAGGGTTGTTACACCACCGTAAATGAAGACCAGCATGAAGTGAAGTGCAGCTTTGGAAAACCTGAAAAAATGAACCTGACCTGACTTCTCATATCATCGATCATCAGACCGCATCACTTTTTTTCATTATTGCAGCAGTTTTGATAGGCAGACATACCCTTTTGTTTCCAATGTTTTCTTTTTGCTTTCTCCATTGAAAATGGCACCAAAATATGGACAATTAGCTGCCAAAATGCACTTGTGAGCACCGATCTCCCCATCGTCAGCAATCAACTTGACATCCGTGTCCAACTGACGTTCCAGCATATCCAACAAGTCCTCTGCCAGTTTACAGCTGCTTTTGCCATCGTTTGGAGGAAATTTTGATGCCATTATGACATCGTGAGTTGGACTCATGTCCATGGAATCAATGCTTCTCAAAGAACTCGCGCTCAATCGTTTACGAATCTCAGAAAACGTTCCAGCCACAGTCTGAGCGCAAGGTTCTGGACCAGAAATTGGGACTGCAGTGGGCGATTCATTTTCTTTCAACCTGCCTCCAGTTAGATCCATGGCTAACACCTGTTTAGGTTGGACAATGGGCGCGTGTTTTTCAAATTCAATGAACATTGGAAAGATCTTCTTTTCCGCATGGGTTGCTGGGGCAGAGCTGGAGAGTGGAGGTTCAGGTGTAGTCTCCTGTTCAGAACTGACGTCATCAAAATGAATGAACTTTCCAATCATCTGGTCTTCATTTGACATCGCTCTCGGCGGTAGGCCTGCAATGGTGTTGCTATCCTCTGACATCGGCGTGCTCAGATTAGTTGGCTCCAAACTTTCAGGGGTGATTTGCCGCATGCTTGCAGCGTCGTTGAAACTGTCTGGAGAGGTCAAATCAATGGTCTTTTGCCGTTGACTAAATGCCAATTGGTGCTGCATAAATGGAGAGGAACCATTCTCATCTGGCCCTTCTTCTGTTGTCGGTGATTCCAGTGCGATTTGCTTGAACGAGGTCATATTCAAGGTTTGACAAGATGAAGATTTTGTCACTGGATTCGCATCATCTTCAGTTTCCGCGTCAATTTCACTGTCAGTTACTTGCAACTGACTGTCATGTAGGCTGGTTTTTCTGACATTATTTTCCAGTGGTGAGCTGTCCTCAAATGACTGACCCAACCGATGTGGAGAACACAGCTCACTGGATGAGGCTACCAATGAATCACCATCGAATGGCAGTTTTGTAGGGTTCATGTCTGGAGTCAGCTCATCCAAAGCTTCATTTGAATGTGAAGCAACATCAGGCAGATCAACTGGTGGTATGCTTTCAACTGGAGCTGGATTACCCATCGTGCTTTCACTGGTCACATTTTCAACAGCTCCAGCATCTTCTTGACTGGGTTGCCTTGGTTTGTTAGAATCTTGTGATTCATCTGGTTTCATTCTTTTCGCTGGAGATTTACCATCATCAGGCCTAGGTGTTACATCATCTTCATCAGTTTTCCCAGAGCTGCTGCTGCCATCTCTTCCATCTGGTTCATTATTTCTTTCGTCCATCTCTCTCTTAGCATCTTCAGGTCCATTCAACACCTCTTCTTCTGTGTAAATGCTGTGAATGAAAAACTTCAGACCAGCCAAGTTGACATCTGGAACTTTGGCAATGATCATTCCTGTAGTAGATAGTCTTGGCCTGGGCGTTGGGCTTCCAGGGGTGACTGAATTTCTTGGAGAACTGGCAGAACCCCTGCGGCTACTTTTTGCAGCAATTTGTGGCTCGATATATTTGGTGTAGAAGCCAGGAGCTCGCTGTTTTATAATGCAAAGATGGGCAGACAGTTTGCCACCATCAGACGCAATGAGAGTCAAGTCAGAGTTTGATGGATTTCCCACAAGTTTCGCCATGTTTTCTCTCAGTTTCTTGGCTAGGTCGGCCTGGAAATTCTCGCGTTCTTCATGGTACCGGTTCACAACCGCAGCGCTAACTTCACGCATCTTTCTCTATTCATCTTAGTCGCAACGCAACCACATGGTAGCCTGTTACTGTCAACCAGTAAACTTGATGTTGCAGTTGCAAGGCAAGTTTTACAGCAATCTTCTGAGTTTTGGGAGAATTTTCGCCACAGTTTCGTAGGCAGAGGAATCAGCTTACAATTTGAAAGTCACAAGAGACAAAATCGCGTGACAAATTCTCATTCGCACTTTTTGGCTAGCCTTCTTCCGAAATGATTAGACTCCAACAAACGCTAATAAGGAAGAAGCCTGAAAGCTAAACCATAAAGCATTTTGGACTTGGATTGGATGGAAGCTGGATTATGTCCTTGAAGAGTCGTGGTTGGGTGGGTGAAATCGATTTTCAAATGGAACCCACCAGTGCTTGGGTTCGTTTCGTACGTGTTGAGCTAGACATGGCAAGCTAGCAAAGGGCTAAAATGAGGGAAAAGAAAGCGCGAATGAATGAATGCAGTAGTTGGCACTTGTACATGCAGTAGATGCTTGTAGCTAACGGAACTAGATGAGAATACGATCGATTTTCATGAGCGAGTTTGCTCAAAGACAATCTGTGCTCATAGAGAGAATGAGAGATAAGGGTTGAATAGCATACATAGCATTAGAATGTTAATTGTTTGGCTGTAAGCTAAAATTGCAATTAGCGAAATGAGTAAATTATGCATCCATGGCGCCATCTGGAATTGGAAAAGGGTGTGCGTCGAAAAGGGGCACTAATGTAAACAGAGGGTATTGAAACTTACGAGTACTCAAGCGTAAGAAAGCGTACACGAAGGCATGTACTCCTAAATATTGTACTGACATAGAACATAGAAGTACATGGCCAAAAAAGGTCGTAATTTTTGAACAGGGCTGACACCACGAGTGGATGACAATTTATGACGTCATAATTGACAGCTGATAAAATAATAGAGAAGCTAATAGGAAGCTAGAACAAGGTGGATAGGCCTATATGTAAAATGGTCAGATGAGCCATTCTGACGTCAGCAATGAGCCACGGGTTCAACGATTCGCCTCAACACTTTGTTGCTGTGCCAAGAAAAAGTCGAAAGTTCAACCGGATATAAATTGGTAGGCCTTCGGGTGTGGCTTTTTTGAATGAAAACCAGCCATATTCCCATCACTATGATATTCACTGCTTGCTCTAAGAATTATGGGTTGTCAAGAGCTGTTTCTCAAGGAGTTTTTTATGCTTTATTGTGTTTCAGTGCCACAGAGGAAGAAACTGAGGAAATGTCGTTTTTCCGACGCAAAAAGAAAGCGGAAGCGAATCAGCGATATCAAACTCAAATGCATTTGGTGAGAAAAAAAGAAGAAAACCCTGTCAAACTGCTTAGAAAGACCCCAGAAAGCTCGAAATAGGCCAAAGTGTTGCGAAATCCCCTTCCTAACTGGGGCGCCGCTTCACAGAGGCAAAATCGGCTCCAGAATGGGGGGGTTAATGGAAAGGGGATGCAATTTTACGTCTGATAGGCCATAGGCCCCTCAAAAGTGAAAAATATGAAATTGGCCCTTCCCGTACTAAATTCCCGCCAGATCCCCCCTTTAACTGTCCTTGCCGTAGCATATTTCGAGCTATGGATGTACGCCCAGCTCGCATGCCATGTGAATGAGCCTTGAAAACTTGGTGATTTGCGAAATTGTTTCGAGTGGGGTCTGTGTTTTTTTAGGCTCAACATGGCCCGGACTTAGTGATCGATATTTCCGCTTGCCATTTATCTGCTGTGCCCAGTGAAGTTTTCGCCTTAATTCGAGTGCTGCTAAAAGAGGTAGGCCTAGATCTGTTTACGGTTCTCTTTTAAGGTACGTAAACTGGTTCTGTAGTGTGGCCACTAAGAGTTAGCTATGGAACTCAAGTCGTCGTGCGTAGAATAAAAACAAATGCAGATTTCTGCTCATGCTTCGTGTACTCCTATTCTGCAGAACAACCTGCAAATTACGCAAGACGACTTGAGTTCCATAGCGAAATCTTTCTGGCCAGGCTATATAGGTATGTGAGAAAGAAGGCCATCTGTCCTTGAACCGGCACGTGGTTGTGTGCCTACGTTCCACAGCTGTTGCTGCGACCGAGGGTAGCCGCGGGTTCGATTCCCGTTCAGTCCTATTTCTCTCTCCCTTCTTTTCGGGGCCCGGCTATCGCCATACGGAACGCGGCACGTCACAAAGTACATTGACAAAATAGACGATCTTTCTGTGCGTTCAGGTACTAATTGTGCACAGTAATAAACTGCGCGATTTCAAATGCTCCGACTCTTACGCCGACTTTGTCAAATGTTCCGATGCCCTTCGCGTCTTGGATGCACATAATAATCAAATCAGCGAAATACCATCAGAAATCAGCCGTCTGGCCCGTCTTCAGGTAGTTTTTGAGATATTTTACGTTCTGCTCTTGTGGTCGAGTGGCTAAGCCGCTTGTTGTTTGAGTGACGGGGTTCCATTCCTTTCAGGTCTTGAATTTGGAACAAAATTGCCTGAGTTCTGTACCGAAGGAAATTGGTCAGTTGGAGGCTTTGCAAACGTTGAATTTGAAGGGTAGGTGAGGATAGACTAGAGAAGGAAAATATTGGTTGCGAGGGTAGCAGCAGTGGGTAGCTAGAAAAACACATTTTAGCTACGTATTTTTTCAGCCAAATATGCAAATATACAGACCAACACGTTGTACATAGGGTGAATTAGGGCCGTTCTTTTCAAAAAATCAACTCAAAATCAAAATTGGAGATGAGTTTTTTGAGAAAATCAAGCACACAGTTTTTGATTGGATGTAACTCCTAAAGGGTTATACTTAGCCAAACCTTAAGCCAATATGAAAGAGCAAGTGGAAGAGCTTTCGAATGGTACCCCATAAGCCACTATTCTTCCTTCTAGAAGTTGAGATAATCCACTTTGAACATTGCCAGCTTACGGGCAAAGTGGCTCCAAACCCTGACTTTGTGGGGTCATACTGCTGGAACCACTTGGAGTTGGGGGCTAAAATTTTACATGGACGGTTGTCGTATTGGGTACTAATAATGTGCAAAATTTGAGCGAAATCGGAGATGGTCATGGACAACACGTTTCCTGTTTTGGTGTGGAATTTCCCACTGGGGCAATTTTAGAAATTAATTAGTATAATATTGGACTGTGGTGTTTTTACTGCCCAGATTTACCCACACAACCCTAGTATCTGAATGGCGAATTGATAATTTCAGCCAACAAACTCACCAACTTACCTCCTGAAATCGGCGGATTGAAATCACTTCGTTCGTTGGATATCAGCCAAAATCTTATCACCCGATTACCCGCGTCAGTAGCCAAACTGCGATGCCTGGAAAATTTGGTTTTGGATGCTGAAACGATGCAGTATCCACCTGCAGGTGAGATGACCTTTTTTTGGTAAACTCGTGTGTTTGATGTTTCAACTAACTATAAAGTTGCAAATAAATATGATAGTACGGCGGTTTTGGCGCCTGTTTGGGCTAATTCGGGCCATCTCTTACCCTACTGTCCCATCCCAACTGGAAATAGGTTGGGATTGCCCAAATTACCCCTTCCCCCGGGCCCAAATTACTTCTCGCTATCATGTCATGGCCCGTTCACAACGACGTTGACGCTGTGTTACCGCCGGCGTCAACGCGAACGCCATCGCAGATATTAGCGTTCGACGCAGAAAGCCATGCAAATCTCTATTTTACTCCGATTAACGCACATATGTTTTGGTACGTACCTACTTTGATAAGTTTACATAGATGTTCACAACTAATTATCTGTGATTGCTAATATCTGCGTCGAACGCTAACGCTAATATCTGCGTTGGCGTTGACGCCGGCAGTAACGCAGCGTCAACGTCGGCGTTCAGCATCCGTTGTGAACGGGGCGCATGAGGCTGAAACCGACACAGTTATGGGCAGGGTCAGGCTACCCTACTAAAAACCGGTCCCTGTCCATAGGAAAACTTGGCACGCTGGCTGACTGCTGTCCACCTACTTGACATGCCCAAAGGGCCTCAGGGGATAATTGTAACCTTGCACACTTTCGCACCATGCACAAAGGAGAGAAAGGAAGGGATTATATCTGTTTATCTTTTTGTCCATTTTGTTGTCTGCTGTCTTAACTTTCTTTGTACGCAATAATTAGCATGGCTTCTCGCGTTTGCAAGCTAAGTATTACCCCTGACAAGCTTCCTGCCCAGTTTCAATGCGAGATTGATCCAAAAAAGTCGACGGATGAAGTATTAGCTACGATTGGTGCGCAAGTGGTCAAGCAGGCTCAGCTAGGCGCAAGGATCAAAGTTAACTATACGTCTCTGGGATTTACACGCTGTTCGTACTTTCGCCTGTCCGTACTTTGCCATTTCGTACTCATGCGTTTCGTACTTTTAGCACCTGGTACAATTTCCGCCTGGTACAGTACCCAATACGTACAATTTGCTGTTGGTACATCCCTAATTGGTACTCAAGGCACCACCGTTTAGTACTTTTTCTAGTACGTACACTTTTCGTTTGGTACACTAATTTTTAACACAGTTATGTGTGAAATACAGGTGCGTGAAACACCAAAGCTAACCCTAAGCCTAAGCCTAACACAACCCTAAGCCTAAGCCAGCCTAACACTAAGTCGAAGCCTAACACCAACCCTAAGCCTAAGCCAGCCTAACACCAACCCTAAGCCAAAGCCAGCCTAACACTAAGTCTAAGCCTAAGCCAGCCTAACACTAAGCCTAAGCCTAACACCAACCTTATTGGAGCGTAAGCCAGCCTAACACTGTCTAAGCCTAAGCCAGCCTAACACTAAGCCTAAGCCTAACACCAACCCTAAGCCTAAGCCAGCCTAACACTAAGTCTAAGCCTCACCTCACCTCACCTCACCTAAGCCTAGCCCACCTAAGCCTAGCCTAGCCTAAGCCCTAAGCCTAACCAAATTACCAGAGGACAGCTGCAACAAAACGTCCGCAACGAAAAAAATCGGAACAAAAATTGTATGTTACGTACGTACCGCCTTTTGTACCAACTGATAATTGTACCAAGTGGAAAAAGTACGATATGCAAATTGTACGAAATGCAATTTCCAGTTTTGGGTTCAATTTTCTTGCGTACGTAATGAACAAAGTACGAAGTGGCTACTGGACCAACCGAGAAAAGTACGAAGTGGTGAAAGTACTAATGTCAGAGTACCAAGTGGATTCTGTACGAACAGCGCGCATACCGTCTCTGGCGCGCAAAAAGCCGACTGTACTGGCTGGTGAGAGAATGGCGGCGAACTGCCCAAAAACAAAGAGAAGAGCTCCTAAGCGTCCAAGGGACATTTCTGCTTGCATTGAGAAGAATCTGCCAGTAGGAAAAAGCCACGGAAAGGACAGTAACCAATCGGCATGAGAAAAGTCGCTGTTTGTTGAACTGGAAATATTATTTCGCATTTGTGACTAAAATGAATGACAGTACCTTGTTGTTATTCGCATGCATGCATGATTGTTCAATTTGAACACAAAGAAAAAGTGAAGAAAAGGAGAGTGAGTGAGTGACCAAAAGGGGCAATTATAATCAGCTGATTGTTCTACTCACTTGCTGCGCGCAGCAGGATAATTATTTCGGCCCGCGCCCTCCCGCTCCTACTAAAACCTTACGCAGTAGGCTCGCTGAGTCGCTTGCCCATAACTGTGTCGGTTTTCGCCTCATGCGAACGGGGCATCAATTGGCTGGACCAAGAATGCATACTTTTTATAGAAGTTTGCGCCAAAGGCACAGCAGCCATTATGAAATTCCTGTGCGAAGCTGAAGGCCTCTCTTACGTCCCACCGTCTCAGACCGTGCTGCCTCTTCTGAACGTTCCGAACACACGACGTTTTTCTACCCCTGCTTACACATACGCCAGTTCTAGCGCGGATCATTTGGAGTCATTGGAACGCGCCGCGAAACATTTCGAAGCGCAAAAGGTAGGGTACTGTGGGGTAAACCCGGTCATGGGGTAACCCGGCCACCTAAGCTCCTTTGAACTTGGCCGTGAAACATTTCGAGGCGTAAAAGGTATGGTACAGTGGGGTAAATCCGGCCGTGGGGCAAACCCGGCCACCCAAGCTCCTTTGAACTTGGCCGTGAAACATTTCGAAACGCAAAAGGTAGGGAACTGTGGGGTAAATCCGGTCATGGGGCAAACCCGACTTGGCATGCAGCCCAGAAACTTAGGTGGCCGGATTTTGCCATTGCCGGATTTACCCCACAGTACCCAACGCAACATTTCGAGAGTCATTCACATTGGAAAATATGCGCTCTGCGTACGCCCGGCGCATCCATGGCTGTCCATGCCTACCTTTTTTTCGAATGTAGCGCAATGAACACGCCGAGCGTACGCCCAGCGTAAATATTTATTGTTTGCTTGACTTGTCATCCTGAGTGGTCGCAAGGTGACCCTGGGCAATAATCAGCCGAAACATCAAAGTCACGATTTCACCCCGACTGCTCCCATAACACAATAACGAAATAGTTCGTCGTCTCTGAGCGAACTTGTGACTTTGATGTTTCGGTGGTTGGTGACGACTTGTTTTGTTTTTTAAAGGAGGCCAAACGAAAACAACAGGCACAGTTGGAGCAAGATATCTTGGATTCGCACGCTCAAACTGCAGCGCTGGCTACGGCTAACAGCAGGAATAAATCAAAGTTGATGGAACAGATTGCGAAGGTGTGCCATATTCTTCTTCTCATTTGAAATATAGCTTATCAATTCTTGGTCCTATTTTTCATATGTGATTTTTTTGTAGGAAAAATCAGATCTTGACGAGAAGTTCAATTCTTTGCAACAGCAGAAAGATATGGAGAAACGGGGTTTACTTATGGCCATTTCACAGAGTAATCTTCGTTTCTGCTGGAATAGTAATTATGCGTTCTTGGTATTGCTATGACATGTTATAAAGAAATGGTGGATCTTTTTTAGTGGAAGAACATTCCAGCTGGCTTGTGGATCAAATTTTGGAGACGAACAGGAAAACTCTCTTTGTTTTCGTTTCCGCGACAAGGTGATAACAAGTAAAAATTTCCATATCTTTTCCTGTTATCAACAATCTGACGACAAAGTT